>CM032232.1:23000000-23092500 GCA_019009955.1 Riptortus pedestris
TAGTTGACAAAAATCCGTAGTCCCACCTTGCTAGAAAAGGGTGGTAACCTATCGATAACCCGTTCCATTAAGTCTTAGTTGCAAAAAGTGGACGTTAATAAATAACTTAAATAAAATTAATGTTATACTCTTATATATTTCAGTAATTCTTTTTTAGCAGATTTCCCTTAAGGGAAATCAGCTATTGAGGTTGTACTCATGACGGAATTTTCGAAATTTTTCTTCAAATGTCCATCGATCCTACCTAGTAGATGACGAAAATGAGGTCCGTTCAAAACTGTATATATATATATCTATATATATATATATATATATATATATATATATATATATCTATCTATCTATCTATCTATCTATCTATATATTTGTCTGTTACCGCTCTAGCGGTCGCAATTTTTGTTTGATCGTTACTAAACTCGATATTTAGTCGTTTTATGTAAAAAGAAAGATCAAGTTCGTTAACGGCTGAAATCGGACCACGGGGAGGGGGGGTTTAGAGGGGAGGATTTCCGAAAATTCGAAATATCTCCGTTACTATCCGTCGGATCGAAAAATTGTACAGAATCAATCTTATTGCAAATTACATTTACTATAAATATTGTTCTATATATTTATTCTGTATCTTGAATATTAACCGAGATATTTGCATTTGTATTCTGCGTGTGGTACCAGTAGGCTATGTTCAGACTTTCCGCCGAGAGCTCTGGCGGCCTTTTCCATAACTATCCGTCCCTCGCGAATAGGTTTAGAGGTTAGGTTAACTGTGTTTCGGGGCTACTACGCCCTAAATACTACTGGGTTATTACGCCCTAAATAATGTTTTAGGTTTAGAGGTTTCTTTCTATTACAGTTGTTGTTAGGCAGATTTCTCTATTGTAAAACTTCACGTGGGAAATCTGCTTAGTTTACGCAGCCCCTGCGTGACGGACTTTCTTATTTATACATTTCAGACGCTCCCCATTCGGAAATGATTAAAATTTACAGAAAGCCTTCTTATTAACGTTTCTAATTCACTTAATATTCACGCTGGTGTAGTATTAGCAGTATGTATTTGCGTACCGTTAAACTTCAGAAGGGAAATCTACTTAGTTTTCGCACCCGAAGTGCGACCCGGTTAGGGTGCGCCACCCGTAGTGGCTGACTTTTTTAGTTTTGGGCCTTTAGTAAACCCCCACTCCAAATAATGCCAGATTAAGAATAAGCAGTTTTATTATGAAGCTCGTTATTTGAATCCTAAATACCAAATATTGTTCTCCTTTGTCCTTTTGAGATAAATGCGAATAAGTGGGAAACCTGCTTAGTTTACGCAGCTCCTGAGTGAAGGGCTTTTTATATGTATTAAAAATGGAGGTATTAATTTCAATTGTCTATTGTTAGCTAAATATATCCGGCCCAAACAAACATGGAACCCTGGGGGATGAAACCACAGCCTGTATAATCTGCTGTTGAGGATTATCTGAAAGTGGGGGAGGGGGGTGTTGTATAACGAGCCCCACAGATTGTTAGCTAATTAGTCGAATCGTACAGTTAGGCCTATCAATACGACTCGGAGTCAGAAGCTAAACAGGCCCAGAAATACCAGCTGTTACAATGGACGCATCCCTTGTGTCTGTTCTTACTGTTAGAATAACTCCAGATAGTGTCAATATTGCTTCAACTCCCATAACTGAGCAAGCATCGTATTTACTTACGCAAAATTAGGCTCTACGGTATTTGTTGGACCTGGGCCTCTGCCGTCCATCTTCTGGGCAAACCAATGCAAACCACGTTTAATAATGGAGATGCAGAAAAATAGAAAAGTACGGCGCGCAGGGGACGCGTAAACTAAGCAGATTTCCCTCGTGAAGTTTACTAATAGATACATCCACATACTAACACAACCCCACCGTGAATATTAAGTGAATAAATACAAACGGAAATAAGAAATGTTTCAGCCAATTTCAATATCCTGCCGACAGGAAGCAATAGAAATGAAAACAAACAGGTCTTCCCTCCTCACACCGGAAAGAAAAACAATTACTGAAATATATCAGAATATAACATATTAATTTTATTGAGAAATATTTAATATATCTAGTACTGTAATTAATAATGAGTCAAAATAATTGTTATCTCAATCAATCAAATTTTTAGTCCAAAACCTTATGACGGGGGAGGGATCACCAGGACATATTTGCATGTATCTCGTATCACAAAGGTCTCTTGAATATAATTTTTGGTATTTAAGCTTCGAATAATGTGATTTATTATGTAGCAGTGTATTGTTTATGTAACATGAGCAGAAGTGGTGGTTTGCTGAAGGCTGAAAACTGAAAAATGCAAACATCTCGGTTAATATTCAAGACAGTGAATAAATGTATATAACTGTAATTATAGCACATTTAATTTTCAATAAGATTGGTTCAATACAAATTTTTACGATCCGATGTATGGTAACGGAGATATTTCGAATTTTCGAAAATCCTTCCCTCTAAACCCCCCCCCCTCCCACTGGTCCGATTTCAGGCGTTAACGAACTTGATCTTTCTTTTTACATAAAACGACTAAATATCCAGTTCGGTAACGATTAAACACTAATTACGACCGCTAGAGCGGTAACAGACATATATATATATATACACATATATATAGTTTTGAATGGACCTAATTTTCGTCATCTCCTAGGTAGGATCGATGGACATTTGAAGAAAAATTTCGAAATTCACGTCATAACTACAACCACAATAGCTGATTTCCCTTAGCCCTAGAGCAGTCGCGCGGTTGACAATTGTCACCCACCTGTCAATTTTTATGAGTCATTCCCTTTCACTAACTCCCACCATTCTTTCCCTTCCCGTATCTTCCAAGAAGATCCTATTGTTCGAATCTACAGTGTCGTCGTTCATTTTACCCTTCACGTAAGAAAAGTATTCCACCTCAAACTAGTTTGGTTGACAAGTGTCCCCCACGCGACCGTTTAAGATATTTTACCGGTAAGTAATTTTTTCTTTAGCAATTTGTTTTATGAGATAGATATTTACCAATTTGTTATTCTTCATCTATTTCGATTGCTTTCTTTCAATAGAAATTCAAAAATTGTGGGACAATTCCAAGGGGAACGGCATGGAGTCATGTTACCTTTCAATGAGTAGGCAAAGATTTGCTTTTCTGCTAAGATGTTTACGATTCGATATATGCATGATAGAGTTTCACGTACAGAAATTGATAAATTTGCTCCAATCAGAGAGGTGTTTAAAATTGTAAATAATAACTTCCCCAAATTCTTCATTCCGAGTGAATATATCACCATAGATGAGCAGTTATTAGCTCTCCGGGGCAGATGCCCATTTAGGCAATACATTCCAAATAAGCCAGCTGAATACGGCATCAAAACATTCTCACTAGTAGATGCTAAAATGACATATACGTTCAACTTGGAAACATATGTAGGTGTTCAACCGGAGGGTCCATACCGGTTGAGTAATTCTCCCATAGACGTTGTACTGAGATTGGTGGAACCGGTAAAAGGATCCCACAGGAATATAACTGGAGACAATTGGTTCAGCAGTATTCCTATGGCCAAAAAATTGTTAGAAACTAAAGGGCTCACATATGTTGGTACCCTCCGGAAAAACAAAACTGAAATCCCCAAGGAAACCAAACAAACACCGCTCTGCATTCTCGTCAATGTTTGATCTTCAAGAAGGCTGCACACTAGTTTCTTACTGTCCAAAAGGAATCGGGCAGTTCTCCTAATCTCAATTTTGCATCATGACTATTATATCGATGAGGAAACAGGTGAGTTGTCTAAGCCTGAAATCGTAACGTGTTATAACCACACTAAAATTGGGGTAGTACTTAAAAATGCTTTTGTTTGCTTTTACAATATATTTTTCAAGATTGTTTTTATTTATAAACCTTTTCTACCATTACAGTAAGGCATAAAGATTAATGATTAGGTAAGTAATTAAATTATAGGATACCAAAAACAAAATCATTCTGTGGGTGACACTGGTCAACCATGCGACCATTCATGTAACTGTTAATCACGCGACTACTCCAGGGTTAAGGGAAATCTGCTTATAGAAAACACATCACTTATAAGAAATTAAATTTGGAATAAAATTAGTTATATGCAATTTATAGACCCGATCCATTCAGTGAGTAATTACCTGCAAATGATACGATCTTAAGTCTTTTGCAAAAAGTAATCTTTTTATATATCACACATTGTACTGATAAATAAAAATCATGAAGTCTTAATTAACATATTTCAATATATCTCAACATTCAAGCTTGGAATAGAACGTTCGTGATATATTAGCTTGATATTAAACTCAGAAGAGTGGACCTGGGTGTTTAATAAAGATTAAAAATAGTGTCAATAAACTAAAATAACAAACGGAGGAAAAAACTACTAAGAAATGCAAATATCTCCGTAAAATATTAGGGAACATAAAAAATGCAAAGAACAACATTTATAGAAAATCAATTATGTGACAAGATAGCTAATGTACAATTTTTCAATAATTCTAATAATAACGTAGACATTTTGAATGTTCTAAATACATGGAACGTGATATTTACTGGTCTTTAACATGGCACCTTCGTGTAAATATCAAGTTTGGTAAAGATCAATTCTAGAAAAAAAGAAATTGAAAAATCGGCTCCAGAATTGTCCAACTTGAATTTATTTATTTATTTTTGGAGACTCATCTTATACTGTAATATTGTTCAGTTAGTAATTCATTTATACACTTTTATTCATTGTAATACGCCCAAAACTCTATGAAAAATGTAAAAATAAATCAAATCATGGCGTTCCATTTCTAATTTTTTTCTTGAAATAATCACATGTTTTCTACGATGTTGTGAAAAGAAAAGATTTAAGCGTGGAGCAGATATCATCGGTCTGTGTAAAAAGGTTATTCGTTCAGTAATTTATAATCAGAAGTATTGTATTATGAAGACTTAGATTGGTCTTGATGAGTTCGACCCAACAACAACAATTCAAGAAATATCTATAGATACAGGAATCACCAAACTCATAAACAAATCGTCTCAAGAGATCAACTATTGGAAAATAAAGGAAGTTTTCATTAATAAAATAGAAAAATACCAACACCCAAAGATAATATATATAGATTGATGGCTCGAAAATTACCGAGCCTTCCTCCTGCGCCTACTACGAAGAAAATGCCTTCCAAAAATTTAACTCAAGAAATTAACCAGCATCTATTCGGCCGAACTATTCGCAATTCAGTTCGCATTATATCACTGCATTGGCAAACACTCAATTCAAGAAAAATTAGTGATTTGCACCGACTCGTTGAGAGCACTACTGAGTATTAAATAAGTATTTACAAACAGTCTAATAATACAAGAAATACATAATCAAATATAAATGCTCCGAGTTAAAAAGGGGCGTCTACTTCATGTGGATTCCAAGACAAGTAGGAATAGATGGAAATGAAAAAGCAGATTTAGCAGCCAGAGAAGCCCACCAACTCGACTCCATCACCCCAACAACAATTGCATCTGCAGAGCTCTATCAACCACTCAAAGAAGAAATTAATAAAAACTGGCAACACATGTGGAACGAAACCCAGAACAATAAACTAAAAACTATTAAAACCACCATCCGTCCATGGAAATATTCGACAAGAGACAACAGAAGAGAAGAAGTCGTATTAGGAAGGCTTCGAATAGGGCACACAAGATTTACGCATTGTTATCTTACACATATTAATGGAATTTCAAAAATATACAGATATTAGAAACAAATGCAATATTTCCAATGATAAAGAAGTGGCCCTTGGAGATGACCCGAAACAACTCGATAAATTGTTTAGTATTGTGAAAAATATGAATTTATACAAAGAAATTTAAACTACAAGTTTTTTGTATCCTCGTTTATATTGTTAAAATGGCGATATGGATGAGGATACCAAAATGTGAGTTATAGATATTACAGGGCGATGATAACCTGGAAGTTTTTCGCCGTAAAACCTTACGAAGCAAACAAACAGATCGGACATGGTAGTTCATGGCTTGATGACAAGATGCTTACAAAAAAAAACATGGGAAGTTGTGTGTACCGCATCAAAGATGTCGATAAAAATAAGCTTCAACGTTTCTTGCCAAACGTCTGTATAAAACATCATAATACAATCTAAATTACAGACAATGCACCCTTGGGAAAGGAAAACAGTCTGTGTTGACCTCCATTCTTGAAGAGAGCGACTGTAGATGATAAGGGTCTAGAGGAGAACATGTTGTAGATAGAAGGGCCTGGAGTAGTTTGAAGATGGCCGATGGGTGTAGGGCCCTCCAGCTGGACGAGTGGCTCGTTCCTACTCTTGTCAGATCTCTTCTTATCACTGCTACAGCTGATATACTAACCTTTATCAAATATTTATCTCTTCAGCTATTATCCACTCTCTCTCTCTCTCTCTCTCTCTTCCCCGCCTCCCTCTCTCACTCTCTCTCCCCTCCCTCTCACTCTCTCTCTCTCACTCTTTCTCTCACTCTCTCTCTCTCTCATTCTCTCTCACTCTCTCTCTCTCATTCTCTCTCACTCTCTCTCTCTCTCTCTCACTCACTCTCACTCACTCTCACTCTCTCTCTCTTTCTCGCCCCCTCTCCCTCTCTCTCTCTCACTCTCTCTCTCTCTCTCTCTCTCTCTCTCTCTCTCTCTCTCTCTCTCTCTCTCTCTCTCACTCTCTCTCTCTCTCACTCACTCTCTCTCTCTCACACTCTCTCTCTCTCTCTCTCTCTCTCTCTCTCTCTCTCTCTCTCTCTCTCTCTCTCTCTCTCTCTCTCTCCCTCCCTCTCACTCTCTCTCTCACAAACTCACTCTCACTCTCTTTCTGGAATTTTTTTTTTTAATTCAAAGCACTCGAAATATCCGAACAAGTACAAACAAAAATGATTAAATAAAGTAATCAAATAAAATTCTACCTCCCTACTCACTAATTAGATAAGAAATTAGATTCAGGACTAAAATAATTCAGGAAGGCTTTTTTTTTTTTTGGTTCCTTTATCTGGTTCCTTTTTTTTTTGTTGGTTAGAATATTTTTCATAGAGAAAAGTACTCTTACTATGCAATTAGTATCAAAACTGAAAATAACATCTAAAATAACACAGTTAAGTAATAAGAAATCAACAAATATGCATCAAAATTCCATATCGAGTTAAAATAAGGCATAGATAATTTATTCTTTAATAAAACACACACTTATGCTCCTTTAAGGAGATTAGGGTGTTGTGGGGATAATACTTCGGGTTTAAATGAAATCCACGTTATAATATATTTATATTATTAGTCAATGCGATGTATTTTCCTCTACAATACATTATTATCAATGAAGGAATACGCTTTCAGTGATTATGTTTTTTCAGTGCGCAGTGTGAAAATCGAAATCGCAAACTTCGTTAAGAAATTCATGCATCAGCAGACAAGTAATAGACTACTAACATCTATATTGTACATTACCTAAAGAGACATGTTACAAATACATTTTAAAACATATAGAGTAGGTAAATAAAAAAAAAATAAACAAAGGAAGCGCATGATTCAGTTCTTAAGTTTTTGACATTGAGGCTAGCTAATAATATGGATTTTATTGCCCAGCCTTATATACCGAACATTGTAATATACTAACCACTGACGTCAGCTAACCAGTAATGTAAATATTCCAATTTCAACGTTAGCAAGTTTCTTTTGTAATCCTTTTTTACTTAATATTAGTTGTTAGTGTATTGTAGTATTATAGTTGGCTGTCACCGTTATCATTGTGTGAGACGTAAATAAACAAATCCGTTGATAACATGTAAGAAAATGAATTGAAAAAATGAAACTTAGAAATTTTTCAGAGATGATAAGGGCTAGTGAAATATTTATAGGAAGCTGGGTAGAGTGGAAGGAATCATTAAATTAGCGAGCTAATCAAGGAGTCCCAGAGCCAGGCTGGACCGCAACTCTTGAATTTTTTACATTTACCCTTTTTCAGCCCGTTGCCACCGCACGTGGATTAGATCTCTGCTCACCTGTAGCTTATTTAGAGCCAGGCCATTCCCTCGCAAATTACCATTATTAATTAAATTCCTAACACATATGGGAATGTCATTAATATAAACAGCTATAAATGTTAGCCGTAATTTGCTATCAGGTAACAGAGAGATTAAACGGAGGCCGCAGGTATTCGCAGCATTCAATATTAGGGATTTAGCACAAATATTCTAATAATTTCTAATACTGGTCCTGGAAATATGAAGTCCGTCACGCAAGGGTACGTAAACTAAGCAGATTTCCTACGCGTTGGGAAAACTTAACTCATAAATCATAATTGACCATACATTTTATATTTTGAATAATGCCAGAATATAGTTAATTCAGATTATTATTTATGAGTACTTAAATGTCTAGTTTTTACCTGTAAACAAGAGTTTTTTACAATTTTGAGTTGTCACTATGTGCAACTGGTATTGTAGCGGATAACGCCCATGGGCTTTTAAGAATAACATTCAGAGCTCTTAAAGTTGATGCACTAGTTAATATTACAGATGAATTTTGGTAATAATATCACGTTCAATAGACTTTTTGAACATAGTTTGATTTCACTATCTTGACAGGAGACCCCTGTCCAGTGACATCTCGCACCTAGTTAGCGTTCTTATCGCCTGACCTACCTCTCACGGCAGAGTCATTCGGACGTTGTATTTTTAGGTTATAAGTTTTTATAGGACATTTGAGAGTGGAGTGAAAGTTTTCTATGAGGGTACTACTAGAGAGCGGTTCATCAAGTACAATCGATAACAGATAATCTCCACTGTATTGGGAGATCTCTGGAGAATGTACTCGAATGTTATTTGGTCTGCAAGCAAATGAGAATCCATTGCCTAATGTTGTTGCAGGCATTCGGCAGAGAAAAAAATATCTCGAAAACATATCTGATTGTTTTTGAAGTTATATGCTCATTAAAGAAAGGCGAAAACTACAGAATCTCTGATAGCTTTAGGTTATTACTGGCTTAAGGTAAGGAGATCCTGACGGATGACCCACGACCTAGACATAGTATACAAACAAGAACGAGAAGTCCTCGTGGTTCCTTGTACAATGCCTCAAATGGCACATCCCATGCTGATAATATGTTGGTCACTGGTAGGTATATTGTAAGTATGGGCTGAGGAAGAGTTCACTCGAATGCCAACGAATACATAGGTTAAGACATGGTGCATCATGTAAAAATACACCGTGTCTGACTTCTAGAAGCAACTTGCCACCACAAGAAACACCGTCCTGGCTTCTGAGTTCCGGACTTCCTGATCAACTTCAGTGAATACCCAATATTCCGAGGAATCTCCTGTTCATCCACTCTGGTACCCAACGATGATTGCTTTGAGCAGTATTACCACTTCCACTCGGCATTCGTCCTTCTTCTCCAGCTGCCATAAATGCAGACTCCTTCAAAGGTTCTTCAGATATTATCCCCACAAATACAATGAAGTAGTTCTATTCGTCCACTTTGCTTATTGTCCAGGTCTGAGAACCACGGTACAGGTCCGGTCTAATAAGTACCATGCTCATTTTATTTATGAAGTTCACAAAGTAATAAAGAATCACTGCACTGATCTTCTCAAAGATAGCGGTACTCACTGTCCCTTTACTTTTACACGACACGACACTGTTCTTTACATGAAACACTTCACCGCACTCCTACAAACATTCACTGTTCACTAAACTGACGGGGCGAGCTGGACCCTTTTATAGCTCTGCGGAACAGAAGGCCGCGAAGGGACTAGAAGCAAAGTCCAGTAGACACTTCCGGCGCCGAGAGTCCTACCATTTGTCGGCTCCTTTCATCTCCGTCGTACGTAACTAACTCTGTTTAATTTTTCATATACGTAGTTTTCGCGACAGTATTATCCACGTTATTATGAATTGCAAATTGTGGGCGAGTCAAGTCGAAAGAAGAAACCCGCTGAACTGTCCAAAAAATGTATGACTCTCATTGGGTCAAGAAGAGGAGCAATTCCAAGACAAGTTTAATGTTGTAGAAGTCAAATAATGTCTTCGGTGGAACCTATTAGGGCTAATGTATTGACACTATTCGTGACATATTCATAACAATGTGGAAGCCTTTAGCCAGAATTATAAGGAGAAAGGATGGCAATCAATTAGTCATGTTTAAAATTTCATCTAAATCAGGGAAGAGCGGAGGTCAGCTGAGGCATTAACTATGCATGCCATGTGTGGGCCAACGAGGCGGCCATGATGAAATGGGCCAACGCTGCTTGGCCATTAATACTAACAGGTGTCTGGGTCCGGCTCACCCATGGGCACCATTAAATTAGCAAAGTAATCAAACATTTTTCATCCGCAATGGGCCCCATATCCCCTGAATTTTTTACTTGTCCCTCACTCTCATTGTTAGTGTAGATTATTTTATTATTTTCCACAGTATTCATTTGTTGTGAGCCGCGTCTAGTTTGATTAAGAAATAAAAATATTGATTATTTTTGCCGTTTGAAAATAATTTAAGAACTCAAAAGTTCACAAAAAAAAGGCAACACGTATTGTTATTAACATATCTTACCTGGGATTTGGCAATGGTGGACATGATTTTCATGGGCTTCGAAATCTATTGATAATATTATCAATTATTGGTTGTATTTTGGCTTTCTTCAAGGAAATATTGCTGATTTCAGGCAACCACTTTTCATTGAAAGAAAATTCCATATCGTTTTATTTTTCGTGCTGCATTAATTGCCAACCTTTTTCATTATTGTATATAAGGTTTGAAGATGGAAGATTAAAATACTTTCTCTGAAAACAATTTAAACACTGGATTTGGACCGGTTAACGTGTAGGGTTTTAAGTTTATATAATCTTCTTGCAAACGCAGTCATGACTTTATTGAACGGGCATCACTTGCGCATACGTTTACCACCACTAAGACGTAACGATTTTGGTTATGGAAACCCTTTGTTAAACTGTAAAAAATCCTAGACAAGACAGAAAGCTTTGGTTGAAAAAAGTCATAATTTAAGGAATATAGAAACTACTGACGGTTAACGAAAAGGTTCATGAGGAGATCACGGAGAAGTATCAAATACAAACCTCAGAAAAAAGAACCTAATGGATACAAAACTGGGAATAGATTTAAAGTTTAATCGCCTAAATATGTTTGACTGTATCACTAGATAAGCAAGAATGTTCCTTAAAAATTGAGGAGATACTTGGGCACAAAAAAAACACACACATACAACAAAAAAAAATGACCAAAATGAATGAATGAAATTGAAGGCTGGAAAAGGCTTAGCGTAGATGGTGGTGGTAAACGCATCCATTCACCAGCTTATTGAAGGGAATATCATCTTGATAGACTATCAAGAGGTTGATGAGAATGTGCAGTAGAATAAATGTAATAATGGAAATTTAAGAAACGAAATGTAGAATGTAGATAAGAAGAAAAGATTGGTCGCAGACATTAGTAGCAAAAAAATATTAATTGTTCTAAACACGAGAAGCTCTAGTTATAATCTGTGACATGAAACGACAGTGGGAACCGTCCGTCACGCAGGGGCTGCGTTAACTAAACAGATTTCCCGTGTTCGTCAAGCCTGGGTATTTGCATATATATTCAAACGTTAAAGTTCAACGAGAAACAGTTTATTGTTAATATGGCATGAGCAGAAGTGGGGGTTTACTGAAGGGCGAAAAGTATAAAAATGCAAATATCTTAATTAATTATTAAGACAGAGTAAAAACGTACATAAAATTTTCTATAAGATTGATTCTATACAATTTTTCGATCCAACGGGTTATAACGGAGATATGAAGAATTTTCGAATTTCCCCTCTCTAACTCTTCCCACTCGACGGATTTCAGCCATTAACGAACTCAAGATTTAGTTTTACTTAAAACGTTTAAAAATCGAGTTTGGTAACGATAAAACAGCAAAACAGCAATTGCGATCGCTAGAGCGGTAAAAGACTAATGGAATCTTATCTTGGTATAGGACAACCAAGACTTTGATGAGAATGTACAGAAGAGTAAAGGTAATAATAAAAAAAAAAACATAAATACTTGATAAATAAACAATATTCTAATGAAGCCCTGTTGAGCTTGAACAATTTCAGAGACAAACATCTCAGGTTTAAATCCAATACATAATTTGACTGTTTCTCTTATAAATTTAGATGAGTTCATTAAAAGGCGATTGACATTGTAGAAAGGGCTTGGAGACTGTTGTACATTAATCAGTTGTAACTTGGAAATAATACATTAATTCGGGAAGCCTTACAAAGCCATTTAGTAGTGGAACTAGTTGAGTAGAGAGCGCTGGGGGAGAGTTGGATTCTAGCGGCACGGGCTTAAGGAACAAGGCCCCGTAATGTCTGAGAACTAAAGCCACCGCAAACTATTTACAGTTAGTTTGAGCCTATTTAACCAAACAACTAATTCAACTCGAGTAAACTTGTAGGGCCAATAGTTACTTATCTATGTTCGCAAAATGGACCTAATTTATACAGAAATGAAAAGAATAAAATGGATCTGCGGTGAATGGTTAAAAAGGATTTATTTGTTTGAGCACTTCAGAGGAAAAGTTGATCGAGTCCATATTTTAAAATTCTCAGTAGAACTGATATTAAATTAAAGTAATCTATTTAATTTCAGATAAAGAATTAAGCAGCATTTTTAACAGATTACTCATGAGAGAAATCAGCTATTGAGGTCGTACTCATGACGCGATTTTGTAAAAATGTCCTCAAATATCCATCGAGTCTACCCATATGATGAAAAAAGTCCGTCACGCAGGGACTGCGTAAACTAAGCAGATTTCCCACGTAAAGTTATGCAATAGAGAAATCTCCATACGAGTGCAGAACAGTTACGGAAACGCCCGAACTAGCTTAGATCGATTAGAAGCGTCCATAGCTCGTCCCTTACACTTAATAAAAATGCAAATATCTCGGTTAATATTTAAGATAGAGAATAAATGTACAATAAACAATATTTATAGTAAATTTAATTTGAAATAAGATACAATTTTTCGATCCGACGTATAGTAACGGAGATATTTCGAAATTCCCCCCCCCCTCCCACTAGTCGATTTTAGCCGTTAACGAACTTGATCTTTCTTTGTACATAAAACGATTAAATGCCGAGTTTGGTGACGATTAAACAAAACTTGCGACCGCTAGAATGTTAACAGACAAATATATATATATAAGTATATAGTTTTAAACGGACCTCATTTTCGTCATCTTCTGGGTAGGACTTTGAAGAAAGTTTTCTAAAATTGCGTCATGAGTACGATTTCAATAGGGAAATTAACTTAAGGGAAATCTGCTTAAAATGAGTTTCATTCATATATATACATCTGTATATATATATATATATATATATATATATATATATATATATATATATATGTATGTATATATTTGTCAGATCACGCTCGAGTGTTTCAATTTTTATTGTATAGTTACCAAACTCCATATTTAATCATTTCATGTAAAAAGAAAGATCAAGTTTGATAATGGTGGAATTCGGACCAGTGGGAGGGGGATTTTTGAAAATTCTAAATATCTGGTTATTCGTATGGAATCAATCTTATTGCAAATGCCATTTTCTATAAATGTTGTTATGTACGATTTTTTTTTATTATCTTGATTATTAACCGAAATATTTCATACTCGATCTTTATAATAATTATTATTTTATAATATAATTTTGAACGGACCTCATTTTCGTTATCTCCTGAGCATCGCTAGACATTTGAGAAAATTCTAAAAATATCATGAGTTCACTCTTAAAAAGCTGACTTCCCATTAGGAAAATCTGGCAAAACAAAACTGTGACGGTGGAAAATTAGGGGTGAGCGTGGACGTGTGTTGGGGATCACGTGTCTCCTACACGAGTTAGAAGAGAGTAAGTCGTCAAGGTAGATTAGGGGAACGGGAGAGGTTGGTAGGTACTCCAAGGTAGGGGTTGGAGGTCTGTAATTTATAACAGGGGTAGATAGCAGGAGGGTGCTGGGAATTATTACCTTCAGCCCTAGCAGATAGGGTGGGCTGCGGATGTCCGAGTCCCTTCTCTCCCGGGGCCGAGCTATGGCCGGTCCGAGGGAGGCTAATTAGAAATTCGCTAGAGAAATAAAAGTGCGTCACACAGGGGCTGCCTAAACTAAGCAAATTACCCAGCATCAATAGTTTAAGAAGAATGACCTATAACTTTTATATAATTTTTAACAGACTTCATTTTCGACATACCCGATAGTAGGATCGATGGCCATATGAAATATTTATTTTTTTTCAAAAATCGCGACATGAGTATAACCTCAATAGCTGATTGAGCAAGAGAGATCTGTTAAATAGGAACAAAATGGAAGGGCGCATTTCCCTGTCTCGTACTTCCAATGAGGAGTAAATAATACAACGGACCTCACGTCGAGACTAAGTTAAGGAATGTTGGTATTTCATCGTTGCCTATGTTGACCGGTTAATGTTGGTTTTCCTCTAGCTACTACCTCATCTTTGCACAGACTATTTAAAATAAAGTCTCTCTGGCGGGAGCTGCAGTATTAGGAGTTTTAGAAGAATTTCCTTAAGAGAAATCAGATATTGAGGTCGTACTTATTGCGAGATCTCAGAAAAATATCTTCAAATGTTCATCTATCCCGCCTAGGAGATGATGGAGATAAGGTCTATTTGAAACTCACACCTTCTGTCTGATTACATGTTGTGGCAGTTATCTGCGCGACTTGACTCCCCAGTAAGCATAGCGAGATACAGAACGCGGGGGATTTAATCTGGGTACAGTGCAATGTACCTCGCCCAAGACGGATGGTGTCTGGATCCGTTCACGGTTGCCACTCAAAGGCGTAACCGTCGTCGTTTCAACTCTCAGTCAGAAGTGTCAGAAATGATTGTAAAAGAGGCTTCTCAACCCCTTCAGTCGCAGATGACAATAACAGTCTCATCTTCTGAGGCGAGTACAAGAGTACTGCGGGTCTTTGGATCTGTAAGATTCTCCCTAACCATCATTGGGCATCGGGGAACTGGGCAAGAGAGTAGTTATGGCCTGACGGTTCTGTTTTCATCTGACTTTTGCGTACACAATGTCTGAAACTCGCAAGTTATTCCTATCAACTGGTTTTTCACTCATCATAACTATTACTCATCGAATTTTTATTTGTAAATAGAGAGATGAGATCGTAAGCGTGTCATAGCAATAAGTGGGACATATGCTTTTCTTAAGTGTCTAGAATTTAGGAAATAAATTTCACAGTCGTAGTCTTTAAAATTGCTTCCAAACGGAAATAAAACATGCCTGTTTAGAGAGACACCTCGGGAGAAAGATTATAACGTCAGTCACGTATTGGCTTTGCAAATTAAGCAGATTTCTCAACTGCTGGGCACTCTGATGATACACTCAACAGCAAAAAAATCGGACACTTAGATTTACTCTTATAATTTTGTTAAATACTTAATATATATGTATATTAATCTTTTTAATTAAAATAATTGGTTAATCTATAGGTTATTTAAACAAAGTCTGCCAAAAGTGAATAATTTTTATTGATTATTTACAAAAAAGTACAAAATAAAAAAAAAAGAAAAAGATAAATTAACACATTTAAAAAAAATAAATTATTCTTCATTTTTATTACAGTGAATGGTAGACTTCGCTACCCCAAGCGTTTCGGCAATGTAACGTAAGCTCCGGCATTCCATCTAAGTTTGAAAGACCCATTATTCTGGACCGCTGGTGTTGGTAAGAATGAAGTTAATTTAAACGGGACATAAGATTTAAGCTGCACTTAAGGTATTGGTGTCTGTTACTCTAAGAGGTGATCGCATTGTTATGTTGACCATAATGTAATTCTTGTTACCTGTCCTCTAAGAAAATATTTTGGGGTGTAGCAGGTGTCATTGTAACCTCTTTTATCTATTCTATGGTTCGAACCATTATTTTTCTTGTACTAGTCAGAGGAAGAACGCTAAACGATAGAAAAAAGGTAGTTGCTAAGCGAAATTCTTTACACAGGCTATTATCTTAAAGCATATAGCCTCTTGCAGCATCCGACTGACAGCGATTTAGTCGGGAAATAGGGGCGTATTGAACGGGATAAAAACCATATTAGCCCCGGGGAAAAGAGGTAGTAAATATCGGAGTGGCTTTAGGGGTGGAGGGGACTCAGTGCCTCCCCGATAGCTGGCTGATTGAAAATAAATAGAGGAGGCATTGGATAGAAGAGAGGCACGGGATACAGGAGGCAGTGGAATAAATCTGCTTATATCGCGGAGGCAGTGGGCTGACGGATAGCGTCAATCATCTGATAAGGGTTGGAGTGGGGGGTGGGGGTGCCTCCTTTAATATATTTATCCGTCTTAATCAAACCACACGTCCGTCACTCCAACCCCCTCAATCGTAAATCTAACCCCCCCCCCCACCGCTGGGGATTCCGGCGCATGAATAAACCCATTCTCACTGAAAAATGATTCCTTTTACCATCTTTTCAAATAAAAATGCCTCCTCCTATCTCACCCTTATATATACATATGGACAAACTTAGGCCTTATATCTTAAAAGATTATGTATTTGTTTATATGTCTTTTAAGCAGAGTTATTATCTCAGAAGAGAACTGTTTTCATTTAAAAAATCCGTCACTCAGTGGAAGCATTAACTAAGTAGATTTTCCAAGTGTCTCAAGTGATTCCATTTATCTCTAATCGTAAAAATTCAAGAACAACACGGCCGCCAGAGCTCACGGCGGAAAGTCCGAACATAGCCACTGCTGCCATGTGCTCGGCAGAATACAAATGCAAATATCTCAGTTAATATTCAAGATAGAGAATAAATGTATAGAACAATATTTATAGTAAATTTAATTTACAATAAGATTGATTTTGTAATATTTTTCGATCCGACGTATAGTAACGGAGGTATTTCGAATTTTCGAAAATCCTCCCATTTAAACCCCTCCTCCCGCTTGTCTGATTTTAGCCGTTAACGAACATGATCTTTCTTTTTACATGAAACGACTAAATATCGAGTTTGGTAACGATCAAACAAAAATTGCGACCGCTAGAGCGGTAACAGACAAATATATATATATATATATATATATATATATATATATATATACAGTTTTGAACGGACCTCATTTTCGTCATCTCCTGGTACCTAGTAGGATCGATGGACATTTGAAGAAATATTTCGAAAATCCCGTCATGAGTACAACCTCAATAGCTGATTTTCCTTAAGGGAAATCTGCTAAAATCAAACAAAAGCATTTTCATTTGGATCATCATTGTCACAATGACTTTCTTCCTGTTTGTCTCCATCAGCTTCTTTTTGTATGGATGCCAAATAATATTCTAATCCAGTCCTCTAATTTCCCTAACATCCTCCATTAACTAATAAACTTAAAACTCCAGTGAAAACCACATTCGTAATTGAAGAATAGTCTGAGACAGCCTTTCATTCATTGTATTAAAAGGATTGGAGAGACATAAACTAAACATATAAAGGAGTAAAAGCCGGCTTACTCAAAGGTTTAAGTAATGAATGAAAGGGGCTATCAGTGGTGCCACTACCTCTTCACTCACTCACCACTATCTTGAAGCAGTACTACCAACCCCCACTTAGCTGATTGATTCAGTCAACCCCGCGTAGCTCTTTGGCCTATAGTTCTACACAGGTACAGTATGTGACTTTCTACTGGCTCTTTTCTCTGCGCAAGAGGTACAACTTTATCTCCAGAGAGAAATCATTATAAGAAGTCCAATGAAAGCTGGGTCGTACCCCGAATTACTTTATGGGATGGAGGTCCACTATTTACAGAATCTATGGACGACAACCGAAACATTTTAAATTTCTGTAGTTTTGAAATCAAGGTTCTGAATTTTTTTTAAAGGCAATAGACAACTTCAAAAGTAGGAAACATTGATGATTTATGGATACTCTACTTTTAGGCGTTTTGGAAATGATTATTAAACATACTAATCAGATAGGTATCATCATGATCAAAACAAAGTAATTGTTGAAGAACGAGACGAGTCAACAGTCTGAGATCATGTACAATGCACATTCAAGAAGTCCATTCGCTTTTAGCTGATTTCCCTATTGAGGTCGTACTCATGACGCGATTTTCGAAAAATTTGTTCAAATGTCTATCGATCCTACCCAGGAGATGACGAAAATGAGGTCCGTTCCAAATTATATATATATTTGTCTGTTAACGCTCAAGCGGTCACAATTTTTGTTTGATCGTTACCAAACTCGATATTTAAACGTTTTATGCAAAAAGACAGATCAAGTTCGTTAATGGCTAAAATCGGACCAGTAGGAGAGGGGTGGTTTAGAGAGGGGATTTTCGAAATATCTCCGTTACCATACGGATTGTATAGAACCAATCTTATTGCAAATTACATTTATTATTAATATTGTTCTACATTTATTCTCTATCTTGAATATTAACCGAGATATTTGCATTTTATGAAATTTGGGCCGATAAGGGATGACTGTTTCCCGCCAAAAGCTAGTTCGGCCCTTTGCCGCAACTGTTCGGCTCTGGTATGGAGATTTTCCCATTGTGGAAAATCTGCTTAGTTTACGCAGCCCCTGCGTGAGGGACTTTTTTATTATTGTTTTGATTTCTTTTAGTTCTTCAAATTAGTGCTTACATATGTAAGTACAACTCGACATCTGATCAAATGAGGTAAGTTCAAATATATGTATTTATCGCAGTTTTTGTTTTATCGTTACCCAACTCGATATTTAATCGTTTTATGTAAAATGAAAGAGTTATTTGAGGGCTAAAATAGGACCAGTGAAAGAGGGGGGGGGTCAAAGGGGATTTTCGAAAATTCAAAATATCTCCGTTATTATACGTCGGATTGAAAAAATGTATAGTATCAATCTTATTGCACATTAAATACTATAAATATTGTTATATTAATTTATTCTCTAACTTGAATATTACCAAGATATTGTCACTATTCAGGTTTCAGCCATCAGTGAAACTCTCCACTTCTACTCATAACATAAACAATACTCTGTTATAGTATAAACCACATTATTCGAAGATTTATATAGAGACCTTTATTATGCAAGATACATGCAAATATTATCTGGTGACCCCCACCCCTTCTTAAGTTCTTGGACTACTAAAATTTATAAAAATATATATTAAAACAAATTTAAAATTTAATATATTTGATCGTAACTAATTTGATCGGCATATAATCGTTTCGTATAAGACTAATGAAGAAGTCTTAAACAACAAGGTTAAAATCGGAATGGAGGGAGTGAGGGGGGGGGGGGTTGGGAAGGAGAAAATAGGAAATCCAATGTACAATCCGAAAATTCGAAATATCTCCTTTATTTGTTCTATACAACTCATACATTACACGTTGCAAATCTGCTTGGTTCACGCAGCTACTAGTGTGAATGAATTTTTAGCAGATTTCCCTTAAGGGAAATCAGCTATTGAGGTCGTACTCATGACGCGAGTTTTGAAAAATTTCCTCAAATGTCCATCGATCATACAGGAGATGACGAAAATGAGGTCCGTTCAAAATTATATATATATATATATATATATATATATATATATATATATATATATATATATATATATATTTTTTTCTGTTAACTCTCTTGCGGTCGCTATTTTTGTTTAATCGTTACCAAACTTCATATTTAAGCGTTTTACGTAAAAAGTGAGATCAAGTTCGTTAATGGCTGAAATCGGACCAGGGGGAGGGGGGGTTTAGAGGGGGGGATTTTTGAAAATTCAAAATATCTCCGTTACTATACGTCGGATCGAAAAATATTATAGAATCAATCTTATTGCAAATTAAATTTACTATAAATATTGTTATATACATTTATTCTCTATCTTGAATATTAACTGAGATATTTGCATTTGTATTCTGCATGTGCTCGGCAGCAGTGGCTATGTTCGGACTTTCCGCCGTGAGCTCTGGTGGCCGTTTTTGTAATTATTCGTCCCTCTCGTGAATAGGTTTAGAGGTTACTTACTACTACAGCTGTTATTAGGCAGATTTCTCTATTGTAAAACTTCACGTGGGAAATCTGCTTAGTTTACGCAGCCACTGCGTGACGGACTTTTTTTTTGTTTCTGTAGAAATCAATATTTCTGGTAATGGACACGCGGCGTCTTTTGTAGATGTACGGTAATAAAATAAAGGTCAAAAGATTCACTGAGTCCAATATTTAGTTATGTCGCGGAGAATAGTATTTATGACAAGGTCAGTGCATTGTTGCCATATTTGAAAAATAAAATACTGAACGGTTAAAGTAGCTAAACTATCAAAGTACTGACAATGACACAATTAAGAGATTTATATACTATTTTTATAAATTACACAAACAACTAAAGCAAATAATATATATTAAAATGTATAAAATAAAATCATTTAAAAAAAGATTAATAAAATAATCTCGGACTCCTTAAAACATTGAAATTCCTAATGGATGTTATGACATTTGGCAACTCCACTTTCAATGAAATTAATGTTCTTATTCGAGTCCATGAATTCCTCAACAATCGGCATCATTCCAGGAACGAGCATTGGCCATAATCAGAAAATTCTCCGGATTCCTGCCGGTGGAATCTGGTCGAATGCTTGTAAATATTTCACCTTTATTTGGAAATTGGTATTTGGACTATTATCCAATCAGTTCTACAATGTCATACTCCATGACAACTCCTCCTAAATCAATTGCTCCTCATGCAAATTAATAATTCAGCGTTTTCACTTCAAATATCTGTTGACAAACTGTATATGTATATATTTTTTATGAACGTTTTTTCAGCCACAAACATTTTAGTTCAGTTTTTTTTTCTCTAGTTAATCAAAACTCCATTTTTGAGGTGCTGGATGGTGAAGGAATTATTATCTCAGGTAAGAAAAAACGCCTCGTTCCTTCACTATTCTTTATTCGTTGTGACAGAGCGCTTTCAGAGCATACGCTCCATCATCAGTGCCCTGCTGGCAAACAAATACCATAAAAACGTTGTACAATATGTAATTTAATTGAGAAATTTAGAAAATATATGTACATGTCGATGGTCAAGAGTTAAACACATACAACTTTAAATTACAACCTAAAAATTAGTGTCCCAGTGAATATTTACAGAAATAAGAAAAACTATTTTCACAGATTAAAATTAAAATTTAAAAATAAAAACTTGTCAGTATTAATTTTTAATTTTAATCTGTGAAAATAGTTTTTCTTATTTCTGTAAATATTCACTGGGACACTAATTTTTAGGTTGTAATTTAAAGTTGTATGTTTTTAACTCTTGACCATCGACATGTACATATATTTTCTAAAATTCTCAATTAAATTACATATTGTACAACGTTTTTTATGGTATTTGTTTGCCGGCAGGGCACTGATGATGGAGCGTATGCTCTGAAAGCGCTCTGTCACAACGAATAAAGAATAGTGAAGGAACGAGGCGTTTTTTCTTGCCTGAGATAATCAAAACTAGTGCAATAATCTCAGATAATTTTTAGTTTTTCCAGAGCTTAAAGGCATCTGGTAGTTCCTTATTAATACCTTGTACTAATTAGGATCGACGACATTTTTTCAAATTTGCTTCATAAGTTAACATAAATTACTTATAATTTAAGTCGTTATTAGAGAAATATTATTTAAAAAAATAATGTTGGGAATAAATATAATATTTATGCCGGTTCAAGTAGATCCGAATTATTACTGTTTCGAAATCACGGAGTGTTCAGTCTGTTAAAGAATTGATGGATTGAAGGAGTGAAGTAGCTCGGGGCTGTGAACAAGGCTCTGTGCTGGGGCCTTACATCTGGGCACTGGTGTTTGACGAGCTGTTCCTCAAGTTGCGGTCCATTGGCATTGAGGTTACGGCTTATGTAGACGATCTGTGTTGCTTAGCTATGGGAAATAGTAGGCAGGAGCTGGAAGTGGAGGGTTTAAAGGAAAGAGATTCGAAATCTCAAAATATCGTATTTTTTTATGAGTCGGATCGAAAAATTATATATAACCAATCTTGTTAAGATATTGATGTTATGTAACAATTGTTCTTTACACTTCTTCGTAACTCAAGAAGCCGAGTTAATATAAAGGGACTTATTATTTTTTTCATCCTCCATTAATGACTCTTCGGAATTTTATTTAGAAATTGAGAATAAATGTTAATTTTAGATGAGCAGTGAGGTTATCAGACCTGTTTGTTCACTATTCAGACACTTCCTGTTTTGGAAGTTATTAAAATGTAAATTTGACAGAATTATCTCTCTTTTTCATCATTTGTATTCATTCACTCAGAATTCATGGTGATGTTAAGTGTTATCAGTAGGGCTAGGATTCCTATGTAAATACGTATTTGCTACTGTCTTCGATATCACCTTATATCAACTCGTAGTATATGTTTTAACGCAATTGGGATCAAATTAAGCCAAATTAATTTTACATATTATTACATATTTGACTAAATTTACATATTTCCTACATACTTTGAGAAATTTTATATATTTTACTCCATATTTGTTAATTTTTATATTTCTTTACAACAAAACTGAATAACGAGTGCATGAAGAAATTTTTTCACAAGAATTGGCCCTTCTATTGCCACTGTTGATTGCTACTTAGAACCAAGCCCTACAAAGCAAATCTGTGATTCCATCTCCCTTGGTTTTGGCTTTGAATAAACAAAACCAAACCTATTTCATAATTAGAGTTTATTTGTGAGTGGTAAAGTGCGTGCCACTCTTGTCAAACACGATTTGAAAATTATATTTTGTGATTAATTCAATTTTCATTTTTGTCGAAATGGTGAAAGTCGCAAGGAAAAACAAAGAATGAGTTTTAAAATATCTTCGTGAGCTTCCAAACGAAACATTCAGGGGTGATGGAGAAATGTTATATTGTTCTTGCTGTGACAAGGCTGTATCCACTACGCAACGATTCCAAGTAACCCAACACATTGGCACAGGATCTCACAAATCGAACAAAGAGAAAAAGTCAAACCTGAAGCAAAGTTTCATCACACCATCTACCTCATGCGGAGACAGTAAGTCCACCTTTTATATACAGATTTATGTCGAGCGTTTGTGCAGGATGACATTCCGTTAAGCAAAATTAATAATCCGTCTCTTAAATTTTTTTTGGAAAAGTACATTGAAAAAAAAAATGCCTGATGAATCCACCTTGAGAAAAAACTATCTACAAGATATATATCAAGAAACTCTTGCCAAAATACGGGAAAATATCAAGGAGGGGCCAATTTGGGTCTCAGTTGACGAGACAACCGATGTTGAAGGCCGGTACATTGCGAATATTATTGTTGGAAGTCTCTGTCCAGATTCTTTTCAATCGACTTAGTTTTACGTTTGAAAATTTGAAAATGCATTTAGTCTCAAACTGTTTTCCTTACAGTGATTAAAAAGTTTTTGTTTTTGTATTTTTATGTTTAAAATAAAACAGTTTTTGTATTGTAATAAAAAAATGAGAGTACAAACTATTTTAGAAGGTTATTCACTGTTTACATATTTCACTAATTTTACATAATTATTTACATATTTGTATCAAAATCAATACATATATATTTACATATTTGGCATTTTTAATTACATGAAAATCCTAGCCCTAGTTACCAGTATGTAGATTTATCTATTGTAAAGCTTCACCTGGGAAATCTGCTAAGTTTGCGTAGCCCCTGCGTGACGGACTTTACTACATTTGGGTTTCAAAGAGCCCGAAATTCATTTGAAGGAAAAACAAATAAAAACACAAAGAAAAAAAACCTACCCCGAAAGAGATTGTAATTATTTTGAGAGAGGGCGCGCGCATCGATCTGACCAATAGGAATTAACTGACAGCGATATCATGGCGGAGTTGCAGCGATGCGATACGAGTAATTGGGCTAAATTGGAGTTGAGCCATGTTCCAGTGACAACCTATTTGATATATTCCGACCATCGCCCCCCCCCCTCACCCACCCCCCACCCCTCCTGCATTTAGGACCTTTTTATCCAAATTCACTCCTCTCCCCTTCCGAATTGCCCTGCTCCTGCTGCCCTCTACAGCCGAATCGCTGCCATTAATTGCTCCTGTGCATTAGAACGTGCGTAATTATTGGCGACAATTTATCAAAAGCTCTCAAAGTACTTCGGCCAATTATATTGATTTACACTCGGCCTAAAATTATGTTTCATTATTCTGTATAGCCGATTAATACCTTTAGAATATTATCCGTACTCGCATTATATTGTGTAATTTAGAACAGGAATTTCTTCATAGTTCAATGAATACATTTTACAGGCAGGATCAACTAAATAAGTCAGCTTCCAGTTTCATTCGGATACATGCCAATGGAAAAATCATAGTTCTAAACACTAAATACCTAAGTTTATTTTTCATACCACACAGGCGGTCGCAATTTTTAGCAGATTTCTCTTAAGGGAAATCAGCTATTGAGGTCGTACTCATGAGGCGATTTTCGAAAAATTTCTTTAAATGTCCATCAATCCCACCCAGGAGATGACGAAAATGGCGTCCGTTCAAAACTATATATGTATATATATATATATATATATATATATATATATATATATATATATATATATATATATATATATATCTGTAAACACTCTAGCAGTCGCAATTTTACAACAACCACCACAATCGTCATCAAACTCGGTATTTAATCGTTTTATGTAAAAAGGAAGATCAAGTTCGTTAACGGCTGAAATCGGACCAGTGGGAGGGTTTTTTTTTTTGAAAATTCCAAATATCTCCGTTACTATACGTCAAATAGAAAAATTGTATAGAACTAATCTTATTGCAAATTACATTTACTATAAATACTGTTATATACATTTATTCTCTATCTTCAATATTAACCGAGATATTTGCGTTTTTATTAAGTGTAACGGATGAGCTATGGCCGCTGCTTCGTTCCTACCGAATGCTAGTTCGGCCGTTTCCGTAACAATTCGGCACTCGTATGGAGATTCTCTATTGTATAATTTTACGTGGGAAATCTGCTTAGTTTACGCATGCCCTGCGTGACGGGCTTTCCTCTTATCGTGTGCTCGATATATAATCGTTTTAATTAAAAAGAAAGATGAATTTCGTTGGTGGCTGAAATCGGATAAGTGGTAGAGAGGGGGGGGGTGGTTAGTCGGGGAGAATTTTGAAAATACGAAATATTTCCGTTATTATGAGTTGAATCGAAAAAGTCCGTCACGCAGGGGCTGCGTAAACTAAGCAGATTTCCCACGTGATGTTTTACAATAGGGAAATCAGCCTAATAACAACTGTAGTAGTAAGAAACCTCTAAACCTAAAACATTATTTAGGGCGTAATAACCCAGTAGTTTCTAGCCGCAAAAAACAGTTGACCTAACCTCTAAACCTATCCACGAGGGACGAATAGTTATGGAAACGGCAACCAGAGCTCTCTGCGGAAAGTCCGAACATAACCTACTGGTGACCACACGCAGAATACAAATGCAAATATCTCGGTTAATATTCAAGATACAGAATAACTGTATAGAACAATATAGTAAATTTAATTTGCAATAAGATTTATTCTATACAATATTTCGATCCGACGCATAATAACGGAGATATATTGAATTTTCAAAAATCCTCCTCCTCTAAACCCCCCCTCCCACTAGTCCGATTTCAGCCATTAACGAACTTGATCTTTCTTTTTACATAAAACGATTAAATTCCGAGTTTGGTAAAGATCAAACAAGAATTGCGACCGCTAGAGCGTTAACAGACAAATATATATATATATATATATAATTTTGAACGGACCTCATTTTCGTCATCTCCTGGGTAGGATCGATGGACATTTGAAGAAATTTTTCGAAACTCGCATCATGAGTACGACCTCAATAGCTGATTTCCCTTGAGGGAAATCTGCTAAAATGTATAAATAACGAATTTAATTGCCTATAAATGTTGTATTGTACATGTTTTTCCTATTAGATATTTGTATTGTTTAGTTTTCAGCCTTCAGTAAACCTTCACTGCTAACACATTGTTTGGGGATCGAAGAGGCTTCCCATTAAAGGATATAGGGAGATGCCCCTTCGCCCCTTATTTTGTTAGTTTGAGAGAGTGGACTGTATATTGCGAAGAATGGTGGGGTATTGGTGGGGCAAATTACAAGGCATGGTTATTTACAATATTATAATTTACAATGTTTGTGGTAAATAGTATAAATAAATGTTAACAAAATTTTGATTCTCTTACAAGTGGGGATGGGTGAGCTGCTCTGGGTTGAACTGAACTTTTGTTGAAGTATGTTGCTCGGTGGGGCCCATGATGTGGTTGATGCCTGTTGGCTTCGGGGTGCGGTGTATGTAAATAAGTGAGTACTCACTATTTTTTCTTTAATGTCTTGTGTTCTCCCCCTCCTTGTTCCAGGGCTTCATCGCCCGACGGGCCCTTTTGAGTCTACTCCAGCATTTTGAGGGGTTTTTTCAGTGCGATGACGATGACTCCCTTTCACTCGCCGCACCGGGCTGCCATCTTCCTCGTGTCCTCTTGTCCTTTCCTGCCGGTCCCCCCTCGTGGCTGGATGCGCCGGCAGCGAGGTCCCAGTCCAGGGCAAGGTTGAGTGGCGGTGGATGACGTCATCAGGTCACGCGCCTTTTCACTATTCGCGGAGTTGATTCTTCCGCGAACAAACCGCCCACCTTGAATTAGCTAGGGCTAATTAAAAAAAAAAAAAAGAAAAAAACTAAAAACTAACTTAGGTCTAAAGCACAGAGCCATTTGTGGTGTGTGTTTGTGTGGCGTCTGTGTTTTTGTGTGAGTGAGTGGGGCCTGTTATTGACTAAAACAAATAAAGATCCTCTAGGGAATAAAAATTATTTACAAGTTGGGATAATAAAGAAAGAAATGATGAAACTTTTGATCTCGAAGGGAATCATAATAAAAAAAAAAGATGTATATCTTCTAAAAAAGATAAGAAAAGTAGTGATTCTTCTTCACTCTTTGGAATCCTTCACTTCAGGATGTAATGATGGTGTGAAGGATTAAAGTGGTTGGATGAGATGGTGTCGTTTTTTTGAGTCCCATCTGAGTCCCAGGACCTTAAAAAATATAAAATTAAAGAAAATGGTTGTCAGGAGGTCGCATGCTGACTGCCTATATGGACTCCATGGTGTTCGGGACGAGTGCTGTAACTTGACTGTTTGCCTCCTTGAGCAAATGAGGCGATGAGTTCCGTCGGAAGTTGTATGGCTTCCTCAATAGAGCCTCTTGCCAAACGCCATGACGTGGTATACCATATGTGGTATGGCGATGAGGTGGAAGTCCTGTGGCCCAACCTGATGTATTCTTGGATGAATGCGTGGTAATTTTGCGAGAGGTCATGGTCTTTGCGAAGTTTTTATTCGAGGGTGCAGAGGTTTTCATCACCATGTTCCTGTTGTTTCCCATATCGGCAGGTGCAGCCTTAAATGGATGTCGCGCAATATGACGCCCTTTGGGAGTGCGGGCATGAGTGTGGTCGAAGTGCTCTTTGCATGCTTTGTCACCTATATTGTTCCGCTTAACTGGGGCAGGTTTCTGAACTTCCCGAAAGCGCTGCCGTTGTTCCACAGTGTCAGCAGGGGACGTGATGAAAAATGACGAGGATTCAGTAGAATTGCGGCGTTGTGACCTACCCATGACTGTCAAACCAAATATAGTTGGGATGTGGAAGAACCCAGGCACTTCGGAGGCGTAGGGAGCTCCGGTGACTACTAGGGGATAGAGATCCGCCCCGATGAGTAGGTCAACTGCTCCGGACTGTCCAAATGTGGTGTCAGCCAGTTGAAGGTTTCCTAACGATTTGCAGATGTTAGGGTCAAGGTCTTGGTTAGGAAGGCGGGGAGCTATCGAGTCGATTATGATAGCGTCAGTCGTGAGAACTCTGTCAATATCGAGCGGCTTCAATTCGATGGCCACGATTCCCATTGGTCTTGCCGTTGTGGTGTTACCTAAGCCGGCGATGCGACGCTTGAAGTGCCGAGCAGGGAGGTCTATCTTATAGGCGAGTGCCTTGGAGATGAATGTGTGCTGGCTCCCGCAATCAAGAAGCGCTCGTACCTTGTACAGACGATCGTTGGATCCCTTTATCATCATCTGTACCGTCCCCAAGAGAACCGCATTTGTTCCTTCCGGTGTGTGCTGGGTTGTTGAGCCGTATGCGGTGAATGTAACTCCACTACCTTCAGGGGTATCCTGCGCCTTTTTCGAAGGTTGTCTCGGAGAGGATGCGCGGATGGGCGTGTTCTCTTCATTATGAATGAGGGTGTGGTGCCTTTTGTTGCAACGCCGACAGTTGTACTTTGAGGGGCATTTCGTTGTTGGATGATCTTCCCTCAAGCAATTCTTGCAGCCCTTCGATCCCTCAGTGAATGCGATGCGTTCCCGGCTGGGAATATTAATGAATTCAGGACACCTTATGAGATAATGTTTTCTCTTGCAAAATGGGCATTTAGGTGGGATGGGGTTGGAGTAGGTGCTCCGAGCGTGCGGACGTTGGAACCGGGCAGTCGATGCTCCTGTTCGAGATTCTGGAGATCTTGAGGTTGAGTGAAGGTTGACGGTGGAGTACTTCTGAGAGAAGCGATTGGGTGGAGTCTCACGGGATCTTGTGTTGTAGGGACTCTGGCGTCGTGGTTTCGCAGGAGCTTCGGATTGAAAACAAAATTGGTTTGAAAACTTGATGGCCCCTAGACGCTGTCTGACAAACTCTATTACATCGTCGGCTGTCGGTGACCTCGTGCTGTCCTTGAGGCTTAACTCAAAACCTCTTCGCGTTTCCGGGTCCAAGTCTCGAAGCGCAAGAATCGCCAATGCGAATTCTCCCTTGTCTTCAAGATCGAGAGAACGAAAGCCGTCAAGGCTGTCACAGATATTAGCAAGATAAGCTTCATATCTCTTTGTTGGTGTCGGGAGAGATCTGGTGTTGGACTCCAGCATTCTTTGGATGTACAATGAGCCAAGCACGCGAGGGTTGTCGTATTGTTTTACGAGCTTTTCCCAAGCAAGGATGTATGATCGGTCGTCCACCTGAAACCTTGATACCAAAGCAGCTGCCTCACCCTTCAATGCACTGAGGAGGTAGTGGAACTTCTCAACATTTGTGATGGATGGTTCGTCATGGACCAAGGACTTGAAGGTGTCTTTGAAGTGGTTCCATTTTGTCAAGTCGCCATGGAATTTGGGAATTTCAATGACAGGGAGGTGCGTCCTGGGGGTTGAAACCTGTGTTATGTTTAAAGATTGTTGTCGATTCGTGGAATCGAATCCGATTTGATGTTGGGCTGCATCAATGGTTTCTTGGTTGAAGCGCTCTTGGATGCGCGTGTGAGTGGTTTCAGCATCTATCATGACGCGTCTGGTGGCGTCGTACAGTGTCGACCATACGTCAGAGAAGTTGATTTCTCTACCATCTAACAATAGCAATTCATCTCTTTCATTCCATACTTCTCGGAACTCCATCCATTCGGTTTGGGCAGTTTTGAAAACAGATTTGAAGTGTCGAATCGCATTGTCATCTTCGAGGCTGAATTTGGAGGCTTCAGTGACGCTGTTGATGTCACGATTCAGCCTTTTTAATCGCCGTTCTAGGCGAGCGATGGAATGAGCATAGTCTGGAATTGACTCGGGCATTTTGATCAAAGATCAAAGAAAGATGTTTTGATTATAATCAATAATGAGTTTCAAGCCAGTCGAGCGACAGCTGGAAACAAAGGAATACAAGAAAGGAGGAGAACAAGAAGAAGTCATATTCGAAGAAGAAAATATAAACAAAGTGAGCCCCATGATTAATATAATGATAATGTGACTAAGCGAAGAAGGGGGGTAGAGAACACAAAGAGAGTATGACGTCACAGCATTGAGGTAGTCTGCCTGAGCTCTATGTAGCAGGGAGAGAGCTGTAACCATGTTGAAACCTTTTAGAGATAAGGGATCTCACCTGTTTTGAGGAATGATAACGTTGACAAGTTTGAATTAGTGATCTCTTGGATTAACTGTTTGATGTACTTTGAATGATGTATTTGATAATGTTACTGTGTATAATAAATGTGACTTTGTTTGAGTAGATTGTGTACAATTCCTTTCTGGTCACGGGTAAACACTAAAGCTAGAATATCAGTCACATATACATTATTCGTTTACTGAAAATGATTAAACAACATGTAAACTTCATTGATAAAATAAAGTAAAGTAGTGAAATGAAACATTTTGAGGTTACATAGAATCCATGCCAAGTTCTTATAAGTATTAATGTAGGGTATGAGTTATTTGAAATAACCATATTGCCAATTAAATTGCTTAAACAAATACACATTGTGTAGTGATAAAGAAATTATGAGTAGAAAAAACTGAGCTAAATAAGAATAAATATATTAATGCATGAGAACATTGGTTAGGTATATGTGCTTTATGAAAATAAAATAAATATTCACTTGTGAATAACTGTGCTACTCATGTTACAGTTAATAAATGCAATTTGAATGCTAAAGTCAGATAAGATTTAAATTAAAATTAAATAATCCTTAAATGAGTATCGACAATGTTAATAATAATGTAAATTGATTTTGAAAATGAATAAAGACAAATACATGCATAAAACACACTGGTAAATCATAGCACATTGAGTAAATAAAAAACTATGAGTAAAGTGACTGAGTTAAATGATAATGTATATATTAATACATGAGAACATTGATTGGATATATGCTTTATGAAAAATAAAATAAATATTCTCTAGTGAATAACTGTTCTACTCACATTACAGTTACTAAATGCAATTTGAATGCTAGATTCAGGTAAGATTTAAATTAAAATTGAATAATGCTTGAATGAGCATCGACAGTGCTAATAATAATGTAAATTGATTTTGGAAATGAATTAAGATGAACAAATGCATAAAACACACTGGTAAATCATAGTAAATTGATTAAATAAAATCTATGAGTAAAGTAACTAAGTTAAATAATAATGTATATGTTAATGCATGAGAACATAGGTTAGATATACATATGTGCTTTATGAAAATAAAATAAATATTCACTTGTGAATAACTGTTCTATTCACATTACAGTTACTAAATGCAATTAAATGGTAAAGTCAGATAAAATTTAAATTAAAATTGAATGAGCATCGACAATGTTAATAATAATGTAAATTGATATTGAAAATGAATTAAGATGAACATATGCATAAAACACACTGGTAGATCATAGTAAATTGATTAAATAAAAACTATGAGCAAAGTAACTAAGTTAAATATTAATGTATATATTAATACATGAGAACATAGGTTAGATATACATATGTGCTTTATGAAAATAAAATAAATATTCACTTGTGAATAACTGTTCTATTCACATTACAGTTACTGAATGCAATTAAATGCTAAAGTCAGATAAGATTTAAATTAAAATTGATTGAGCATCGACAATGTTAATAATGATGTAAATTGATATTGAAAATGAATTAAGATGAACATATGCATAAAACACACTAGTAGATCATAGTAAATTGATTAAATAAAAACTATGAGCAAAGTAACTAAGTTAATTATTAATGTATACATTAATACATGAGAACATTGATTAGATATATGTGTTTTATGAAAATAAGATAAATATTCTCTAGCGAGTAACTGTTCTATTCACATTACAGTTACTAAATGCAATTAAATGGTAAAGTCAGATAAAATTTAAATTAAAATTGAATGAGCATCGACAATGTTAATAATAATGTAAATTGATTTTGAAAATGAATAAAGACAAATAAATGCATAAAGCACACTGGTAAAGCATGGTAAATTGTTGGAATAGGTTATACTCTTCTGTAGCTATAAGATAAGGTAAAATGAGCAAACAAAGACTGATTCTCTAAAAATTGTAGATTAATACAGTAGATAGTTTAATTCTGTCTTAGCTAAATTTCACACAAATTTTCATTTACTGCTTATGCGCTTGATGACAGTGAATGTGGTATGATTTTTATTATTGAAATATTTTGCATCAAGCTTTATCAATCAGGTGTTACTGAACCATGTTTGGAGGTCAATTGGTTGGTGACCATGTTTGGGGGGTCAATCGGTTGGTGTGACCATTGTTTGTGGGTCATATCCGGCCCGGCTGGACCATTGTTTGTTGGATCCGGCCCGGTTGGACCATTGTTTGGAGATCCCATTATGGGATATAGGGAGATGCCCCTTCGCCCCTTATTTTGTTAGTTTGAGAGAGTGGACTGTATATTGCGATGAATGGTGGGGTATTGGTGGGGCAAATTACAAGGCATGGTTATTTACAATATTATAATTTACAATGTTTGTGGTAAATAGTATAAATAAATGTTAACAAAATTTTGATTCTCTTACAAGTGGGGATGGGTGAGCTGCTCTGGGTTGAACTGAACTTTTGTTGAAGTATGTTGCTCGGTGGGGCCCATGATGTGGTTGATGCCTGTTGGCTTCGGGGTGCGGTGTATGTAAATAAGTGAGTACTCACTATTTTTTCTTTAATGTCTTGTGTTCTCCCCCTCCTTGTTCCAGGGCTTCATCGCCCGACGGGCCCTTTTGAGTCTACTCCAGCATTTTGAGGGGTTTTTTCAGTGCGATGACGATGACTCCCTTTCACTCGCCGCACCGGGCTGCCATCTTCCTCGTGTCCTCTTGTCCTTTCCTGCCGGTCCCCCCTCGTGGCTGGATGCGCCGGCAGCGAGGTCCCAGTCCAGGGCAAGGTTGAGTGGCGGTGGATGACGTCATCAGGTCACGCGCCTTTTCACTATTCGCGGAGTTGATTCTTCCGCGAACACACATGTCATATTATCAATAAGCTGTTATATCATGGACCGCTTTATTTTAAACTTAAATACCAAATATTCCTTTCAAAGGACCAGATACATGAATAGAAATTCGTTTCATAATGACGTCATCAATTAAGATTTTTCGTTATTTACTGGAAAATATATTTTATCCATACCATACTTGATATTTAACTGTTTCAGTCAACACTGAAGATCATATTAGTTATTTGCTGAAATCGGGCATGGAATGAAATACCAAATATCTCCGTTATTATGAGTCGAGTGGAAAAATATTATAGAACCAATATTGTTGAGCATTTGATGCTGTACAATTGCAGCTCTATGCATTCTTCAGAACTCAAATATTAAATAATTTATACTTACTCGTTTTTAGTACATTTTCAGATGAGATCACTAGTGTGTTATACTAGCACTTGTGAAATCTGCTTAGTTTACACAGACCCTGAGTGAAGGACTTTTTATTTATTTGAAAAGTTGAAGGACTGTTGAATCGGTCGGTATCCGAGAGATCAGGCACATCGTTGGAGTGGCAAGAATTAAAATTCCGAAAAATCCAGGTCTAGATGTTGGTGAGTCTTTTTACGAAGAATAAACCATTTAATTAAAAATGACGGCTAGGATTATACGAGATTTTCTTTTAATACGGAATCTGCCCGTAGAGCATATTAATTAATTAAAATACCATTTTTCCTGACTTTTCTGGAAACTTCTTTCGTCTAGAACATAAGAACAAATAGTAAAGTAAACAGCTCACGGAGCATTATGTTTGAACGTACTTACTAAAATGGTTTTGTAGTAACATAAATAAAGACGACATTTAGCTCATATTCAAGGAAGTTATGGTTATAAGTACAGAGCTTTAGGGATGAAACTTTATTTCTGGATGATGAAGTATTATTACTCTCAACATCATTCCGATTTCTTTGTACCTTCTTTCTAGTTCACTATCTCTTCATCAATGCAATAAAATAAAATAAATTTATTTTTAACAGGATTTAAGGCATTCAATATGTTTCCACCAAAGAAATCTTCTTAAATCTCGTGTGCTTCCATGAGTGGTTTAGGGCTTTCGACGCAATTTTTTTTATAAGTGCAGTTTAAGTAATTTGTTGAATATTTATTGATGTGTGTGTATCTATAAGTAACTATTTTCCAGGAACACTGGTTTGTGTAATAAAAAAGAAGTATTTTAATTTTTCAGCTATTTTTTGAGTGTAATGTTAGTGTACCTTAAAATTGAGCAAAGTATTTATTATAAGTTATAATTTTCAAACAAAACTTTTTCTGCTTTTCTCTTTATTTATCCTGCGAATTTATTCCACTTTTTGTTGGCAACTATATTCTTTAGTATTTTTGTATTGTTTCAAACTACATAAAGTGCGTTTTAGTAGAAATTTATTTAATGACGGACTCATTAAATAAACTCTTTGTGCCCACCCTGGCTAGAAAAGGATGGTAACCTGTAGATAACCCGTCCCGATTAGCCTAGTAGCATAAAGTGGACGTAAAATAAAAAAAAAAGTGCGTTTTCTACAGTTGATTGTGACGAGAAGAACGCTGTCGCAGAAAGCCGGTTTGGAGAAGAACAGTCAGCCCAGCAAGGAAATACTTAATTATTCTTTAATAACGTTTTTCCTCATTGTCGTATTTACAGGCTACTCCTGGTAATTGCTCTCGTGAACAGGTAGATCTCAGGTAGATGTTCACGGTCCGTACAAGGGAATAAGAAGGAAACAAGGGTATGCACTGGTTTCGTATTGTCTTCTGCATCAGACCATCCAGTAATAAACGCATCATGAGGAAAATTCTATTCACACCCGTAAAGGCATGAATAGAGAATATTCTATTGAAGGCCAGAGTTGGTAGATAGCCATTCCTCCGTAGCCTGTAGCCTTCATAAGCTGACTAATGATAGACTATAAGCAAATATAACTATGTAGACTGCAACTTTAATATACCCTCCAGTGTTGCCCCACAGACGTGTTGCAAGTGATAATTTAGACAAGGAGGGAAAAAAATGTCCTCTGTGGTCTAGTGATTTGTGTTTAGGCATAGAACAGTGTGCTGTAATGAGATCGAGCGAGCGGGGCAAAGGCAAACAGACTGCTGAGAACGGGCTGCTGGAAATGGGAGCACATTGTTTTGCTAGTTTTCAGAGAGTGAATAGTTTTTGTGATATGCTAGTGCTACAGCTCTTTCTGCTTGCCTTGGCTCACAGCGGTATGTGTGTTGTAATGTAATTAGCGTTAAGTCTTAGTATATGTTCTAGGTCGTAGTACAGATATATGTATATATAACGTACATGTCGGATAGTAGATAAGTTAGCCTATATACATTTACTTTATAAATACACGTTTTGTACCAACCAGCAATGTGTGTGCCGTCCCCGGTTAGCCAACATAACATCCTCCTTATGGGTACGTAAAAAATAATGGGAAAGACCGTCTTACAGACCGTGAGAAAGAATTATATTTTTTTTTCATTGTGTCTAGTCTGTACTATGCCCACTAACTATTTCTTGAATATCCTATACTGTTATTAATTACCACAGTTAAGTTGGCGGTGACTCGGAAGGCATTATTCTATTGAACTTTTTAGAATATCCATCTTGTCATTGAATATCAATGAACTACTAATTTCCTAGTTAATACACTAGTTACTGAGTTCACAATGGTAAATTTAATTATTTTTTTTTTGTTTTAATTGCCTAAAACTACTTATTTCTTTAATGAAGAAAGAAACGGTCAGAAGATTTATCTGGCTAATGAGCGGGAACTGATAAGCGATCGGAAGTAAAGAGAGAGAAGACACAGATGAAGACAGATCGGTGGAAGATCAGTCGCCCATCCGTCTTGCCGTTCAGAAAAAGAAAGTGAATCCTCATGTAATTCAAATGCTTTCTCCTTTCCCAACCCCTAAATCCTACACCCGAACGCCCGCCTTCACGCTCAACCAGGAAATAAGGGTTGAAGAAGGAGAATGAAAAAAAAAAATAAAAATGCTCCGGGGGAATATAAAAAAAAAAGTAGACTTGTAATCCTGCAAGATTAATGTGCGCCATTTGGAGTAGCGCTCCTTGACAAAGAACATTATTAATTGAGGTAGGTAGACCTTTCAGAATGTTAGCGCAGTGTTGTTACTCTACAGCATCGTTTGTAAGACAATCTTTCTACCTCGCGCCCCCCCCCCCCCACTTGCAATGTTTTTGTCCCTTCATTCGTTTTATTACCTGCAAAGTGGCTCTTGACGTCGGCGCTAAAAGTGTTTTGTCACCAAAATCTAGTTACTCCTCGCTTCCCGCAATATTTGTAATCATTACAACTGAATTTGCTCCCTACACCTCATGATAATCAGAAATTTAATATTTCCAAATTTTTTGACGAGCTATACGCTTCCTTATTTCACTATATTCAACCTATATCATACTCAGTAAATAAATTTATTTATTAAATTCTCCTTCGTGCATCTAAGGCCATGTCTGGATTTCTACCCAGATCGGCAGGAAGGATTTTATTTTTTGATTTCGTCGCTATATAAATTCTTCGAACGCACGACTAGCTTTGTACATTAGTAACTGCCATCCACTTTACTAGATTTCCAGTAATCTGTATCCATCAATCATATACACTAAGACCAATCAGTTTTCCGCAGAAGTGTTGTTGGAAATGAAGAATATTTTTACTTGGAGACGTCTAATTCTTCAAAAAAATGTATTTCAGCGCTAAGCGAAGACCATTGTCTCCATCTTCAGAGCTACACATGAAAAACAACAACACCAAAAAATCTCTATATATATATCAACAGGGTCATTAATATCAATGAATTAAAACACAAAATAAATATCTAACAGAAGTGAACATAATAAATGGACTCAAAGTCAAATCCTAAAATAAAATACGGAGAGTGAGAGATCTATTGAGGTATTGCTAAAAAATATATTTACTGACCTACTTGCATGTGCTCATTGGGAAAGACAGTAAGTGACTATTATTTTATTACATGAGGGCTAATAATGGTAAAAAACTAAGTGCATTGGAGGGTCTTGAGATTGCGTTAAACAAGAAACTTATTGGTAATCGCTGTTTGAACAAGAAGACCAATTGCTATAAGTCTGCAATGGTGGGGGTACTGGACCTCGATGTTATCTCCCGCGTGCCAGCCTGTCACTTGCTGTCTTTCCCTATGAGCGCATGCAAGTAGGTCTGTAAACATATTTTTTAGCTATACCTCAATAGATCTCTCACTCCGTATTTTATTTTAGGATTTGACTTAAGTACATTTATTATGTTCACTTCTGTTAGATATTGATTTTGTGTTTTTATTTATTGATATTAAATACCCAGCTGTAATATATAGAGATTTTATTGATGTTATTGTTTTTTCACGTGTAGCTCTGAAGAGGAAACAATAGTCTTCGAAAGCGCTTAGCGCTGAATTAAAAATTTGTGAAGATTCAACGGACGGACGTCTTTTTCTCTCTCCAAACCAATCAGTTTCTACTAAAATTAGGTCCGTTTAAAAACGGAAATGTTTACGCTCTGACGGTCGTAATTTTTACTTGATCGTTACCAAAATCGAAATTAAAACTTTATATGTAAAACTAAAGAAAAAGTTAGTTTGGAGAGAGAGAAAAAACGTCCAATTCTTCACAATTTGTTTATTTCAGCGCTAAGCGCTTTCAAAGACTAATGTCTCCATCTTCAGAGTTGCATGCGCTCATTGGGAAAGACAGCAAGCGAGAAGAGTCGCTTGCTGTCTTTCCCAATGAGCGCATGCAACTCTGAAGATGGAGACATTAGTCTTTGAAAGCGCTTAGCGCTGAAATAAACAAATTGTGAAGAATTGGACGTTTTTTCTCTCTCTCCAAGTAAACATTTTTCACTTCCAACAAACACTGCCGTGGAAAAAGTTAGTTAACGGCTGAAATCCTACCAGTGTGAGGACGGGTTTAGAGTGGGGAATTTCGAAAATTCTTATTATCCGTCGAATCGAAAAATTGTATAAAACCATTTTATTGCATATATAATGTTCTATGAATTTTGCCATGGACGTTTTTTTCACTATCTAGATTACTCCTGTTGTGATAATAACAAGAAAGCTGTTATATTATGAAGCACATTATTTTAAACTTATTCTCATTGAACTTTTACGTTTTGAAGCAAAGGAAAAACGTGGTGCACGTGCGAAATCTGCTTAATTAACGCAGCCCCTGCTTGACGGACTTTTATAATCGACTAACTTTCCTCGTTTCGGTGAATCTGAAGCAGCACTCAAGCGCATTGCTATAGTTTGGGCTCTTGTAATAAACTTTGGGCAAATAAACAGTTTTTATTAGGTCCCATGATACAGTTACATAAATACCAATAGCCTATAATAAGTGAAGGCTTGGTAATATCGGGCCAATATCCGGACAGGAGTGATTGCATACAGACAGACATTATTGCTGGCGGTATAAATGGCCGATGAGAAAGCTACTCCGGTTGTAAAAGATGAAGCAGTTTATTGACTCGACCGCTTCCTTTCCATGTACCGCCTAAGGGTTATCAAAATAGATACTATCGTTTGGCCCAGTGTCCGTGTCTTTCTATTGTCCTCTTATCATTTCTATTTTATTGCCGTTGTATCGTTTGAGGAAAGGCTATAAAATATAATAAAAGTACTAGACTTGCAGTCCGCAATGAATATATTCTCCGCCCCACTCGTCTGAATTCTCAAATCCTATTTTATAGTTTTTCTCAATAATATAATACTAAATGTAATACGCTGGACCTGACAGACAAGGACAGTTTCCTCACTGGAGGATCAATAAAGTGCAAGATCCAGGTAATGCCTACCATATGACAGCTAACGCACATTACTGGGGTATGACAGAAAATAATGGCTCAAACTATTTTTTTTTTTTTTTTAGCGTAAAGGAAATCAGCTATTTAGGTCGTACTCATGACCTGATTTTCGAAAAATTGTCTCTAGTGTCCATCGATCCTACCCAGGAGATGACGAAAATGAGGTCTGTTCAAAACTGTATATGTTTGTCTGTTAACACTCGAGCTGTAGCGTTTTTGTTCAAACATTATTAAACTCGAAATTTACACGTTTTATGTAAAAACTAAATAACAAGTTCGTTAATGGCTGGAACCCGATCAATAGAAGGGGTGGATTTAGAGGGGGGAACTTTGAAAATTCCTAATATTTCCGTTATTATGCATCGGATCGAACAATTGTATAGAACCAGTGTTATTGCAAATGCAATTTACTATAAACGTTGTTATGTCCTTTTTTTTATTCACTCTCATGATTACTGACCAAGATGTTTCCATTTTTTAGTTTTCGGGCATCAGTAAACCCACTCCCACCCATGTCACTAATAATAAGCTGTTATATCATGAACCACTTCATTCTAAGATAAATACCAAATATTGTTCTCATTGAAATTTCACGTTTTGAGATAAATGCAAATATGTGAAGCGCGTGGAAATCTGCTTAATTAACACATCCCCTGCGTGGAAGACCTGATTTAGTGCAGTCTTATGCAATAGCCAATGGGAAACTACTCGATTTCCTTCATTATTTCCTTGGAAATGGCCACTTCTTCTTGGCACGAACATCATGGGAATATGAAAAAAAGGAAAACATGCTATATTAACAAGGTTGAGTTTGTGATTGGCTTCTGAAAAGGGCTTTCTTAAGTAAATGAAAGTAAAGTAAGTGAGTAGAGCAATTTGAATATTATCTGGTGATTATGTATTAAATATTTTGTTATACTAGACTTGCTATAGAAATGTAATGCAGTGAGATAAACTGCAGCAATAACCGAAATTTATTTGTTTCAGATTATCCTTGGAATATTTATGAGCGTATTATTGTCATTATACAAATATAAAAAGGTATATGAAGATTTTTGTACTTTCCAAACACGATCAGTAACCTCCAAACTGTAAAATTAACTTTAATTGCTCCAAAACAAGCACTACATCGAAATGGTCAATTTTGGAAGTGGAATTTCTCAACGAAATCAACAACATTCACCGAATAAAATACTGAAATACTTTTATTAATAAGGTAGCAAACTTTCTTGAAGTAAAAAAGAACTTACATTAAAAAAGTCTAAAAGAATCATATTTGCTACCAACTCTTCCCGATTCCTCCTTGATTTCTTTTGCTCCAACCCAAATTAATAAGTGCTTGTTGATAAAAACTTTTTAACGATCTCATATTTCTTCAAAACTTTATTTTTCTCTAGAAAGATTAAGTAAAGCTGAGAACACTTTACTTTTTGGGGGAAATTTAAACTTTGCTTCTCTGGGCGTGTTTCCACTCTGAAAGTCTCAAAAATTGAGTTTCGTGAGTATTAAAGGTATGTATAACTGAACAAAATGTCCTGTAAATATTGATGTTTGATTGGTTCTATGAATTTTGAATTTTTTTAAATTTATTAGGTATGTTGTGTGGTGCCTATATATAATATAATTTGTAGCGGTCTTCTGTTTCAGAAGCTTCGGCGAAATGAAGTATTGTATTGCGAGCTGTGTATCAAGAATAAAACACATCGGACTGTTTAAATAAAGTCCGTCACGCAGGGGTTGCGTAAACTAAGCAGATTCCCCACGTGAAGTTTTACAATAGAGAAATCTGCCTAATAATAACGGCAGTAGTAAGGAATCTCTAAACCTATTCACGAGGGATGAATAGTTACGGAAAAGGCCGCACTTGCTCTCGGCGGAATGTCCCGAACATAGATGACTCCTGCCGACTACACACACAACATAAATGCAAATATCTCGATTAATATTCAAGATACATAATAGATGAATAGAACAATTTTTATAGTAAATTTAATTTGCAATAAGATTGATTCTATACAATATATATATATATATATATATATATATATATATATATATATATATATATTACATATTATCGTCATCTCCTGGGTAGGATCGATGGAAATTTGAGGAAGGTTTTCAAAACCCACGTCATGAGAACGACCTCAATAGCTGATTTACCTTAAGGGAAATCTGCTAAAAGTTGTATTGTACACCTGGAGGGAATAGAAACAGAGTCACCCAAAAAAACGTCCGTCACACAGTAGCTGGGTAAACTAAGCAGATTTCCTACGTGCTGCCACCAAAAAGATGAGCAGGAGGGGCTTACTGACGGCAATACGAAAACTATTCACATGACAACAATTGTTGAGGAGCAATAGTTTAACAACATTGGTTCTACAACATTTTAAGATCGGACTTATAATTACAGAGATTTTATGAATTTCCGAATCGCCGTATAAACCACTAGTATTTACTCCACTTAAATATGATCTTTAGCGTTGACTAAATATCGGATATGGTATACAATACGAAATAAATATTTTCAAGTTAAGAAGGGAAAATCTTATTTGATGACGTCATAACAAAACATTTGCATGTACTTCACAAAGTAAAATTTCAATGAAAATCATATTTGGTATTTAACCCTGGAATGAAGTGGTTCGTGACGAAACAGCTTATTGCTAAAATGACATGAGTAGGAGTGGGGGTTCACTGGTGCCTGAAAACTAAAATATGGAATTATCTCGGTTAACATTCAATATAGAGAAAACAATATAAAACAACATTTATAGAACATCACATAGGATTAAGTTTATAAAATTAACGAGCTTGATGTTCATGTTTACATAAAATGTTTAAATTTCGATTTTGGTAACGATCAAACAAAAATAGCGACTGTTTGAGAGTTAATAGAGTCTCTTTAAAATACACACACACACATATATATTTATATACAATTTTGAACGGACCTCATTTTCATTATCTCCTAGGTAGGATCTATGGACATTAGAAGATTTTTTTTCATTTAAGGGAGATCTACTAAAATGTGGTTTGAGGAGCTGAGGGAAGAGTTTCGAAGGCTGAGAGCGTGTAATTGGAAATGTCGAGAAGCACGAAGAATGGCCAGGAATATCACACAATTTAACCTTCTACTCCTGCTCTAGCTGGAAAGAACCTGGAAAGTCATAGAGCCTCATCTAGTCCTTTGACTGACCTATTAAATCGACACCAGTGGCTTGAGGAAGGTAGCTGAGAAGCTACTGAAAATTAGAGTTTCAAATTTGGATGATGAGATCAAAAGTAGCGGGAAACCGGAATGGATAGACGGACATTTAGCCCAGCGAAGAACCTTGGGAAACCATAATCGAATTTAAATGATTAAAAATTGCTCTTATTTACGAACAAAGTGCTGTTATTACAAAGGTCACATCAGCCAACAAAAGAGAAAGTTAAAAATAACTAAATATTCACATTACTTTTATTCTATTTTTGTTTATTTCAGGTTTAGAATGAAGAAAACAAAATATCATAAACGAAAAAATTTAAGGAAAAACTAAACCAATAAGGTAGAATTTACCTTTTTAAAGATTAGATATTGTTGACAAATTATCACTTGGTTTAAGGCTGATTATTACGAGTTTCTTTCTTTCCTTGTGGAGATTTATTTTTCGATTTACTTGGATGAATAATTTTAAAGCATTGCTAAAGTACTGGAGGATGAAACGTCTGCCAATGGAAACAGACAATAAAGATTGCTGAGTTTTAGGAATTACGATGGCTTTTTTACACCGCTATATATATATATATATATATATATATATATATATATATATATATATATAAATTTGAACGGACCACATCTTCGTCATTTTCTATATAGGATCAATGGGCATTTTAAGAAAATGTTCATAAACCACTTCGTGATCGCACCTTAAATTTCTTATTCCCCTTCAAGGGAAGTTCACTAAAACTCCGTGTCGACGAGAAAAGCTCTGCTTTTAAAGGGAACCTAATGTTCAAAGGTTTTATGGTTTATCTCAGAGTCTTCCTCTTGCTAAAACGACACAAAATAAAAGTTGGATATATTTGTATATGACATTTCAGATTCCTTATAGCCAAGATTATTGGTGGCTGAATTTAGAGAGAGGGAAAGCTGCGAGAATTTCTAAGTTAGAGCTCAACGTGAGTGTGGGAGTGATAACGGTGAAGGAGTCCCCGGAATACGATATGAGCACCGACTCTGCCCCCCTGAACTCCCCTGCCCTATATCTGCAAACACCTGGAAACATACAGAGATCAACCTATCAACTCCCATTTATAATTTTTTTTTTATATTTTAAAAGGTTCTGTCGGCTAGTTCAGCCATCAAGAACGTATGACAATGTGATGCTAGAAATTGTTCATATTATAAAAAATACCGACATAAATGTTAGGACATACTACAGAGCTTAATCAACCACTCAATGAAGATACTGACAAATACTGCCGACAAATGTGGAATGTAACCCAGAACAGTAAACTAAAACTATTAAAACCTCCATCCACCCCTGGAAAAATTCGACAAGAGGCAACAGAAGAGATGTATTAGGAATACTCTGAATAGTCCACGAACAATTTACTCCTAGTTTAAGATTAACCCCCGATATGTTGGAAATGTAACACAAATTTTACTATCTGCCATATATTAATGGAGCGCCATTAGTATACAAATATTCGAAACAAATGCAACTTTTCCATTAATATAGCAGTTGCTCTTTGGGATAGCCCCAAAAAGCTGGAAAAATGATTTAATTTTATTAAAATTACAAATATTTATACGGTATTTTGACCACTTAACATAAAACATGATGTATATAAGTAAATGTAAATAGGTACATATTAGTGTAATTTCAAGTATGTATCTGGATAAAGAAATAAATAGTCATAAAAAGACATATATACTTGAATAAAAAAAAAGTTGTCCCACCATTGTTAATAGCATAATACTAACTAAGAATAGATGTAAGAATTACCAGAGGATAAATAATAGTTATTTATTATACAAGTGACGAAAGTAGATCATTTTACAACTCGAGTGAAACGTTTAATTTCACGAGAGTTGTAAATTCTACTTTCGTCAAGAGTGTAATATTAAATTTTTTCTGTAATCGTGTAATACATGATCAGATCTAACCAGAATATGAACAAAATTAGGATGTTTTGAAGATTATAATAGTATGTTGTTGGTAGGTTATAAGCATGGTTGTGAAAGGTTATAAGCATAGTTATAAAACAACTAGTAATGATTGTGAATTAGTGCAGTTATAAATAAGTGCAGGTTATAAACAAGGAAGGTAATTATTATTATATTTAAATTTTAAAATATATTGATTATTTCCACCAATAATTCATTCACATTTCAATTTATTTTGTTAAAATAAATTCTTACAATGTTAAGAAACATTTAAAACCATTTAATTTCCAACTTCAAATTATTTTTTAATTTATACTTATTACTAATTAAGATGGCAATTCACTTTCTTCACTTGTGAAGAAATAATTTCCACTAAATAATTTCCTTTGCGCAGGCAAGAATCGAACTCGCATCTCAAGGAGACGTGAGATTAAGGTTCCATTTATTAAAACGTAAAAGTTCAATGAGAGCAATATTAGGTATTTAGGCTTCATTGGCTCATAATACAACAGCGTATTGTTAATATGACATGAGTACGAGAGAGGGTTTACTAAAGGCCGAAAAAAAAAAAAAAATGCAAATATTACGGTTAATAATCACGATAGTGAAAAAACATACATAACAACATTTATAGTTGACTACATTTACAATACCATTGGTTTTATACACAATTTCGATCAGACATATAATAACGAAGATATTTCTGATTTTCGAAATTCCTCCCCTCTAACCCCTCCCCCACCCATAATCCGATTTCAGCTGTTAACGAACTTGTCTTACTTTTTACAGAAAACGCAACGATTGGTAACGATTATACAAAAATTGCAACCGCAAGAGCGGTAGCAGACATACATATAATTTTGACCTCATTTTCTTCATCTCCCATTGGAAGTGTTTCAAAAATTGCGTCATGAGTACAATAGCTGATTTCTCTTAAGGGAAATCTGCTAAAACGAGAACTAGCAGTTTTCGCCCTAATTCATTTAGACACCACCATCAAACAATATTCGAGGGTCTGTAATGCACTCTTAAGTATGATTAAGAGTTATTTCTTTGACAAACAGACACGGAGTCTGTCTTCATTGCTGTCCCCATTGTAGTATATATTGCATAAGTTATAGCGCTATGAATTATTAACGCAAGCAAGGAAAGAGCGAGTTTATAATAAGGCTAATTATTAATTATTAATGAATATAAATAAAATAGTAGGAGAGCAATTAGATCTGTTCAATAATATATCAGCCAATAGGAAAGGACCGAGAGGTGATTGGTCTGCCATGGAGGTAGAGCTGAAATCTAAAAGCGTACAATTGAACGAGCTTTAGCTAACGAACGAGAGAATGCATTAGGCAGCCACTAGCTAAATGAACGGTCGACTCCATCTGTTAGCCTAGTGAAATAGTAGCCTCGCTATCCACCAGGGGCCGCTCTTTACATCCCGCTGGGAAAAATATACCATTCCCCAACGAGTCGATTTCATTTAAACACTAATTCAGATAATAGCAGTGAAAATCAAGCGGTAGAAAAATCATTGGTGGACCTTTAAAAGTTATATTTTTTATTGTCACTAATTTCTGGCATAATTAATGAATATGAAAATACAACTTTTAATGACAAATATGAAAATCCAGTTTGTGTTTTTTTAGCAACAATTTGACAGTTAGCATGAGTAATACTCTTTAAAATTATTTAGACTTTTTTACGCCATATTATCTTTGGAAATAGTAAGGGCATGCGGAAAAAGTCCGTCACGCAGGGGCTGCGTAAACTAAGCAGATTTCCCACGGGAAGTTATACAATAGAGAAATTTCAGAATAGAGAGTCAAACAGTTACAGGGACAGCCCGAACTAGCTCTTGACGGAAACTCACGACTAGACCCGAAGTTAGCCGATCTCATCTCAGAAGCTGAAAACAGAAAAATGCAAATATCTCGGTTAATATTCAAGATACAGAATAAATGTATATAACATTATTTATAGTAAATTTAATTTGCAATAAGATTGATTCTATATAATTTTTCGATTCGACGTACAGTAACGGAGATATTTCGAATTTTCGAAAATCCTCCCCTCTAAACCTCCCCTCCCACTGGTTCGATTTCAGCCATTAACAAACTTGATCTTTATTTTTGCATAAAACGTTTAAATATCGAGTTTGGTAACGATCAAAGAAAAATTGCGACCGCTAGGGCGTTAACGGATTTTCGAAATATCTCCGTTACTATACGTCAGACCGAAAAATTGTACAGAATCAATCTTATTGCAAATTAAATTTACTATAAATATTGCCATATACATTTATTCTCTATCTTGAATATTAACCGAGATATTTGCATTTGTATTCTACGTGTGGTCACCAGTAGGCTGTTCGGACTTTCCGCCGAGAGCTCTGGCGGCCGTTTCTATAACTATTCGTCCCTCGTGAATAGGTTTAGAGGGTAGGTTAACTGTTTTTTGGGGCTAGAAACTACTGGGTTATTACGCCCTAAATAATGTTTTAGGTTTAGAGGTTTCTTACTACTACAGTTGTTATTAGGCAGATTTCTCTATTGTAAAACTTCTCGTGGGAAATCTGCTTAGTTTACGCAGCCCCTGCGTGACGGACTTTTTAGTATTTTCACTATCTTGATTATTAACTGAGATATTTCACTTTTTAGTTTTCGGCCTTCAGTCTGTTTAATGTTACTTCTTAATTAAGTACTTTACTTGAATACCAAATGCTGTTCTAAAACATAAACATATACTTTTTGAGATAAATGCAAATATGCCTCTGCATGACGGAGTTTTGATGTTAAAATCGGACCAATGGGGGGAGTTTAGAGAGAAGTAATTTTGAAAATTTGAAATATCCTCGTCATTATAAATCGGACCGAAAAACTGTACATAACCAATTTTATTCCAAATTCAATGTTCTACATGATCCAAATTAGCCATAGAAGTAAATGGTTTTTCGATTTTTCACTATCTTGATTATTAACCGAGATATTTGCAATTCTAGTTTTTAGCCTTCGGTAAATCCCCATTTTTAGTCATCGCATTTTAAAAGTAAGAGAATAAATCAAGAAACGCCTTATTGTAAGCATAAATACTAAATGTTGTTCTCAACGGACCTTTATTATATGAGATAGATGCTAATAGTTAGTATGATGAAGGAATCAATTTAGATTTTATTGACCGCCGACTTCTGCTCTTCGGATTTTTTTTTTCCAGCTGTTAACGAACTTCATCTTTACTTTTACATAAAATGTTTGTATGACTGAACCACCTTTGTGTACACTGTGCACTAACTATAAAAGTCCGTCACGCAGGGGCTGCGTAAACTAAGCAGATTTCCCTCGTGAAGTTTTACAATAGAGAAATCTGCCTAATAACAGCTGTAGTAGTGAGTAACCTAAACCTATTCACGAGAGGGACGAATAATTACAAAAACGGCCGCCAGAGCTCATGGCGGAAAGTCCGAACATAGCCACTGCTGCTGAGCACATGCAGAATACAAATGCAAATATCTCGGTTAATATTCAAGATAGAGAATAAATGTATATAACAATATTTATAGCAAATTTAATTTGCAATAAGATTGATTCTATAATATTTTTCGATCCGACGTATAGTAACGGAGATATTTTGAATTTTCAAAAATCCCCCCTCTAAACCCCCCCCCTCCCACTGGTCCGATTTCAGCCATTAACGAACTTGATCTCTCTTTTTACGTAAAACGCTTAAATATGAAGTTTGGTAACGATTAAACAAAAATTGCGACCGCTAGAGCGTTAACAGACAAATATATATATATATATATATATATATATATATATATATATATATATATATATATAGATAGAGATATATATATATATATATATATATATATATAGATAGATATATATATATAATTTTGAACGGACTTCATTTTCGTCATCTCCTGGGTAGGATCGATGAACATTTGAGGAAATTTTTCAAAACTAGCGTCATGAGTACGCCCTCAATAGCTGATTTCCCTTAAGGGAAATCTGCTAAAACACTTAGTTACAGACTGCAGACTAATAACCGACAAGAATTTACCCACCAACCTATCAGAACTACTACACGACAACAGCCCATACATTACAAAAATCATTAAACACCTCAAAGACACACACATTTACAACCAGATTTAACCATCAAACACTAGACTAGAATAATATCCTCTGGAGAAAACAAAAATAAATAACCTTACTTTTACACACCTCTGTAGATTTTTTGACCTTTTTTTTTGGATTTTATAAGGCGGCTTTACCTAAACTATTCTAGTATTATAAGAAGTGTGAATCGCTTAAATTGCGATACACCTAAATAAATATCCAGTTTGGTAACGATGAAATAAAAATTGCGACCGCCAGGGCGTTGACAGGCAAATATATATATATATACAGGGTCCGGCATATTAATCTTACGGTTTTGTAGTAATTGTTATGTTGGCACCACTGTCATTGAGACGGCGGGAATGTTGTACATCGACAGGTCTATTCTTGCCATTTAAGTTGTTGCACTAACATCATCTTATACGGATGGAATTTCAGGTCGGAATGAAGAATTCGTCGTACACTTCGATCAGAAATGGCTAGCGCAACAGCATGTTTCGCTGCTGAACGACGTGGAGACCGTGTAACAGCTACTCATACCGCGTTAATGTTTTCAGGCGTTCTCACAGTCCGTTTTCGTCCTGGTGGTTTCGTTTTTAAAGCAGACGACGTGTTCCTAAAATTCTTTACCCACAACAAGATCGAATTTCTGCTGGGAACAGGCGCGTGTCGATTTAAATTGAAATGTCTGCGAAATAAACGCTGTGTTAAAATAACTGAGTCATTATTTTTAAAATAGGCTTCAATCACAAACGCTCGATGTTCACATACTGGCTACTGAAATGGCAAGAATAGACCTGTCGATGTACAACATTCCCGCCGTCTCAATGACAGTGGTGCCAACATAACAATTACTACAAAATCGTCAGATTAATAGGCCGGACCCTGTATATATATATATATATATATATATATATATATATATATATATATATATATATATATATATATATATGTACAGTTTAAAGCTGATCTCATTTTCGTCATCTCCTGGTTTGGATTGAGGTACATTTGAGGAAATTTGTCAAAACTCACGTCACGAGTACGACCTCAATAACTGATTTCTCTTAATGGAAATCAGCTATAACAATTCCTTGCATTTACTTGATAATTTCCTGATTTTAAACAGAAATTAAAGAAGAAGATATTTGAAAAGAAGGGAGTTATATCCAAAATTAATATCTATTTGAGTTGTGAGTAAGCTGAGGAGCAAGTTGTGTTGAGAAGGACTTGCCCATTCAGTTCCTGGGGGGAGTGACTTATCCTTCCTAAGCCCCTTCCAATATACTTCACAACCCCACGGGAAATACAAATATCAACTCTTGCCGGCCTCAAGTTCTCTAAAAGTCTTTCAAATAAGAAAATATTATTCCGAATTGACAACCTTAGATATTCCCTGGCTGAGACTCGGAAAACATTTATTTTCCGGGCAACTATTAAATATACTTAGCCACTGACAGTGAACGTTATCTGGGCATTCATTTTGTACAGATTCACAAGCGAGATTACAGCTGTCAGGGATAAATTAACCAATCAATGGTGGAAAATAAACAAATAAGAAAAAAACAAACAAATGATTTTAAAATTTATTTCAGCAGATTTCCCTTGAGTGAAATGAGCTATTGAGGTTGTACTCATGATGGGAATTTCAAAAAATTTCTTCAAATGTCCACCGATCGTACACAGGACAGGCCGAAAATGAGGTCCGTTGAAAATGTTAATATATATATATATATACATGTACAAGGTGCCCCAAGTTCATGTGTCACCCACTTAAAATCAACAATTGAAACAATAAAATGCTGAGGCTTGGTGTGCCATAATTGTGACTTCTGAAGTATCCTGTCAGTCCATATTCAACCTCGTAACCTTCTCCAGTACATCTCCAGCGACCATAACTGGACGTTTCAATAGAATGACATACTTTTTATGACGGATTCTTGTAGAAAAAAAAGCAATTTCTAAAACGAGTTTTTATAGATGAATTTTTCGCATCTTTTAGCCTTAAAATGCACAAATCTTTATTTCAGAAACAGCACATTTCATAGAAAAATGCTGCGACATGAATGTTCTAGCTAGCAAAATTATATTTGAAACAAGTCTAGTGGATAAGGAATGGATTATTACAAAAAAAAATAAAGTATTTAAAACGAAATGACTCAAAATTATTCTTGAATGAATCCGTGTTGAATGCTTTACTTCAGAAAACTCCAGCATAACTTAAATAGTCCTTAGAAGTATTATACGTAATTAGAATTAATATTCCAAAACCCTCCTCCCTCCCCCTCCAAAACAGAGTATAACGCTTCTCAGTTCTGCCTACGATTTCATATAAGTAGTGACAATTGTCAACCATTATATACAGTAGCCACTTCAATTTTCATGAAATCGCCAACGTGAGTTTGAAGAATTATAAATCAACCTCTGTAATTTTGATTTATTTAAGGTCCCCAATGGCCAAACAATACTAATCTGATATCAAATGTTGTAAAAGGGCAGAATTTATGGAAACGCTATATCTTTTTTATTTTTATTTTATAATACTGACGTCGATCATAATTCTAATTTTATAACAATTTATGGCGGAATCTGTGAAGACGAAGCCGGTTTAGAGAAAGGATTTCTCTCTAGGGTGTGGGCTGGTTCAGGTTTTTCCCTTAAGGGAAATCAGCTATTGAGGTCGTACTCATGACACGAGTTTCGAAAAATTTCTTAAAATGTCCATCGATCCTACCCAGGAGATGTCGGCATGAGGTCCGTTAAATTTATATATATCTATATATATATATATATATATATATATATATATATATATAGATAGATATTTGTCTGTTAACGCTCGAGCGGTCGCAATGTTTGTTTGATAGTAGCCAAACTCGGAATTTTGATAAGATAAAGGTCGTAAATGGCTTAGATCGGACCAGTTAAAGGGGGTGGGGGTTAGAGGGAGGAGTTCAAATTCAAAATATGTCCGTTACTATACGCCGGATCAAAAATTTGTATACAATCAATCTTATTGCATTAGTAAATTTAATTTACTGTAAATATTGTTCTATACATTTATTCTCTACCTTGAATATTAACTGAGATATTTGCATTTTAATTAAATGTGGGAGGATAACGGGCGAGAGCGTTTCCCGCCAAAAGTAGTTCGGCCGTATCCGTAACTGTTTGGCACTCCTATAGAGATTTACTATTGTATAACTTCACGTGGGAAATCTGCATAGTTTACGCGTACCCCTGCGTGACGGACTTTTTTTTTTTAAATTTAATTTTATAATACTGTCTTCGATTGTAAACTTATATTTTAGTAATATCTATTCTACATTTATATCATTTTATGGTGGTCCGTGAAGACAAAGCCGGTCTAGAGAACGTCTCTCAAGCCCATGCATGGGCTGACTCAGGTTTTTAGCACATTTCCCTTAAGGGAAATCAGCTATTGAGGTCGTACTCATGACGCGAGTTTCGAAAAATTTCTTCAAATGTCCATCGATCCTACCCAGGAGATGACGAAAATGAGGTCCGTTCAAAATTATATATATATATATATATATATATATATATATATATATATATATATATATATATATATATTTGTCTGTTAACGGTCTAGCGGTCGTAATTTTTGTTTGATTGTTACCAAACTCGGAATTTAATCGTTTTATATAAAAAGAAAGATTAAGTTCGTTAATGGTTGAAATCGGACCACTGGGAAGGGTTTAGAGGGGGGATTTTTGAAAATTCAAAATATCTCCGTTATTATGCGTCGGATCGAAAAATTATATAGATTCCATCTTATTGTAAATTAAAGTTACTATAAATACTGTTCTATACATTTATTCTGTATCTTGAACCGAAATATTTGCATTTGTATTGTGTGTGGTCGGCAGGACTCCACCATGATCCGGACTTTCCGCCGAGAGCTCTCTGGTGACCGTTTCCGGAACTATTCGTCCCTCGTGAATAGGTTTAGAGATCCCTTCCTACTACAGCTGTTATTGGGAAGATTTGTCTACTGTAAAACATCACGTGGGAAATCTGCTTAGTTTACGCAGTCCCTGCGTGACGGACTTTTGTATTAAAGATATTGTACTCCTGATGACGTGTTGAAGTAAAGAATGAGAAACACGAAGAGTAATAATAAAGAATGAAGGAATGTTTCTATAAATTCTAACCCTTGGCTCACAAGTGAAGTTTCTTAATCTTGCTATTATGTTTTCTACACTCCGCCTGTAAGATTCATTCATTTATCTTATATTTTATTTATTAATTTTACCTGGAGTGTAGTAAAGACGGTGTATAATACCGTGTTTTGCAAAGTTAATTAAAGAGTAAAGCAATTTGAAGCCAATAAAAGGCATTATAAATAGAGGAACTTGGAGCAATGGAAGAAAATTAAATTATAAAGGAGAGAAAAAGTGTGGGGAAGTGAGAGAGAGAGATGTACATCTGTACGTGTGTCCCGAACCAAGTCGGACTAGGGGGGAATGAAAGCAGCGAGGCGGCCTGTAATTAGTTGGGGGTTCTAGCGCCAGGGGCGCTCCTCGCATACTAACCAGCTCTGCCCAATGGGCTTTCTGCTCTCAACAAAAACTACCATTCCAGATTGAGCCACTCAATCCATAGTATGGGCCAACACTGTATACACGGATTACACGCAATGGAATTCAATTACACCAATTTTATATATATAAGAGATTTCAATTGAGACATGTACGAATTTATTAAAAATAGATTGCAGACATTTTTCTTAACATTTAAAGGACTTCTAATCTCAATCAAAAATTAAATGTCGACCACACACGCCAAGGAAATATTGTTACACACGGCAAATAATAAATACATTTCACTTCTTACAATTAGTTCAATTCCCATAAGGGAAATCCGCTATTGAGGTCGTAACCGTGACGCCATTTTAGAAATTTGTCTTCAATGTCCATCGATCCTTCCCAGGAGATGACGAAATTGAGGTCCTTACAAAATGGTATATATATATATATATATATATATATATATATATATATATATATATATATATATATATATACAAGCGGACCCGAGAGACGTTGTACTTGATGACATTTCAAGCGATTAAGATATTAAATTTAATAATATTATGTTTAAATCAAAAGCTACTTTTAATAACACAAAAAACAACTTTTGTTAAGTGCACGTTTGCCTAAAAACCAATAGAAAATGAAATATCGCCAATTTTTTATTCAGGCCTCCCTTATACTCAATAAAATTGTTGGCTCCCAATTTAATTTTTTAGTGTGTATATTTTTTATATTTTGTTATACGACAAAAGTGAATATAACAAAAATTACCCTAAATAACAAAATAAAGAACTTTTATCCTGAGAATATTTGCCTAAAAAAACAATAGGAAACGAAATATCGCTATTTTTAATTTTAGGCCTCCCTTACAACCCCCACCACTCCTGATTTATTGAGATAAAAATTTTCTGATTCATTATAAATTACCGTACTAGATATAATATACAGTTTTCTTTGAAATTAATACGTTACAGCCTGATGTATTTCAGTAATTGTTTTTCTTTCCGGTAACAGGTTGGCCTGTTTGTTTACATTTCAGTCGCTTCCCGTTCGGATGTTTCTTAATATCGTTTGTATATATTTCCTTAATATTCACGGAGGTGTTTTGTTACCAGTATGTAGATTTATCTTTTTTTAAATATCATAGTTGATGGAATAATTAATTAATTACATGTCGGGTCGAAAATTCTGAATAACAGGTATAGTTGTAATGTACTACATAAAAGTCCGCCACGCAGGGGCTGCGTAAAATAAGCAGATTTCCCACGTGTAGTTTTACAATAGAGAAATCTACATACAGGTAACACAACGCCATCTTGAATACGGGGGGGGGGCATCCACAGAACGTATTTGCATATATCTCACAAAGTACATGGTTAGAAGGCAGGAACAGAGAAAAGTTAGGTTACACGAGTGCCGAACAGTTACGGAAATGAATGAACTAACCCGGAAACTTCCGGAAATAGCCGCACACACACTAAATAAAAATGCAAATATCTCGGATAATATTCAAGATAGTGAATAAACGTATATAACTTTATTTATAGTAAATTTAATTTGCAATAACATTGGTTTAATACAATCCAATCCGACGAACAGTAACGGAGATATTTCGAATTTTCAAAATTCCCCACCTCTAAACACCACCCTCCAACTGGTTCGATTTCAGCCGTTAACGAACTTGATCTTTCTTTTTACATAAAAAGAAATTTTCCGAAAATCGCGTCATGAGTGCGCCCTCTGTAGTTGATTTCCCTTAAGGGAAATCAGCTATTGAGGTACATAGTTATACATGGCGGCCTGTTGTGAAGGGAAAAAAAAATCATTTACAGGTCCAATACGGAGGAAACTCCCGAGAAATATGACGTATACATGACGTTGGTTTTCTCGTGTCCAATTCGGGCAAGGCAAACTTCACCAGATCACGGAAAATTAGTTTAGTTGGAAGGTTGATCATATGGTCGGCAGAGGTCGCGTCAGCCAGAGTGTAATCGAATCATGTGTTCGTCGTGTAGAGTATCGGATAGCACTTGCAATTACTAGCAGCGAATTAGAACCGCCACCTTCAACTTCTCATGTTTCCAATCGGTTTACGTAACGAATCAGTTAGGTCTGCGTCAATATGTCGGAGGGCCCCCGATCATCCGAGCGGTTAATCCCACATCAAAGCATGACAGCTGACAGCGGTTCTACCGTCAATACCCTTTTTCTCTCTTTTTTAACAGAAAATAAACTCGGGGTCTGACCTCGAAACGGAAAACAAACTTTGTTCCGCATTGCCTGTTCAGTTTCAAGTTTTGAATACATTAATTTGGTCCATTTTATGCCGGTGAATAGTCCATTTTATGGACGTGCCATTCAAAATTAAGAATAGTCCCTAATCCTTAATTATATTGAATACGAATTATTTTAATTCTTTGTCGAAACAGAAATGGCCAAACGTCAATAGATGTGCAGTGAACTAACTCCACTCATTTATTTGCCCCAACAAGTTTCGAGTCCTCTACGTCGCATCTTCAGGAGAAATACAGGAAAGGATTCGACCCTATCACCTCGGCGGCCACGTCAATAATGGAGATGTACAACACCGACCATCTGATAATATCGAAAGATTAAAATGATGTAAATACCTACAAGTTTCGAGTTTTGAAAAATCGATTCTAGAAGAAGAAGTTCTATATTTAATTTCAGGCCTCCCTTATAACCCCCACTCCTGCCCGTCCCTACAAATCTTAGTATGGCTTATTATAAGGAAGGCGTTAGTGCTAATACACATACCGAGTTTTATTTATTTCGGTTGGCTCTTTTGTCCCAAATAAAATTGTTCACTTCCGCTATAGGTTTTAGCGTATATCTCGTTTATAATTCAGTATACGAAAAAAATGAATATAGCAAAAGTTATTTTAAATAACAAAATAAACAAGTTTTGTTATATGCATATTTGCCGAAAAACCAATAGGAAACGAAATATCGCTATTTTTAATTTCTGGCTTCCCTTATAACCCCCACTCCTGTTCGTCTCAGAGGATATTAATATAGCCTAAAGTCTAAGTTGGGTTAGTAGTAATATACATACTAAGTTTCATAAAATTCGGTTCAGCCGTTTATGCGTGAAAAGGTAACAAACAAACAAACAAATAAACAAACAAACAGACACCAAAGAAACAAAATGCAGTTATGGTGTCTATGACATATGAAACGCAAAGTTATCGTGAAATTCCACGAAAAAAAAACAATGTACAGACAGAGGTTACAATTTTATATATATATATATATATATATATATAATTTTAAACGAAACTCAATTTTGTCATCTACTGGGTAGGATCGATGGACATTAGAAGTCATTTTTTCAAAAATTTCGTAAAGAGTACAACCTTAATAACAAATTTTGTAAAAATTAATACATTTTATTTTGACATTCATGACATAATATGCATAATTATAAAACTCCTTCCACAACACTTAAATAAAAAAAAAAGGTATTTTAAAATGTTATTCTCTGGGACTCAGTTTTGTAGCTAAAGGAAATTGTTGTTTATTATTTGAGTCGCAATGTTCTTCAGGAAAACAATAGCTTTGTATTCTACTTTGATTGAAATTGATCCTGTAGGATCGCCTTGCGAATTTGATATATATGCTCTATCAATTTCCCAATTACCTGTAAAATGGCGAAAACATTCCTTGAGTGAGAGTAACAAATATATATAGCAAGGCGAGATTGAAGGCGTCCATAAATACAATGAAGATAGAGTCTGTCATTGTCCCATTGCTGACGATTCTGCTCACGTACTCCACTATATCGCCCTGACGCAGGCACATATTTCCTCTCCAATCTTCCGGAAGGGATGAGACGGCGGAACACTCTATTAGGCCGTCTTGCCAGCTCCAGGAAGTCTCATACAGGAAATGGGGCCCCAATTTCCATTAAGGTGCATTGTAAGCGGAACGAGAATTATTCAGGAATAGGTATTTCTACGTATTTTTATTAGAAGATTTCCCTAAAGGGATATCAGTTATTTAGGTCGTACTCATGATGTCATTATCAAAACATTTCTTCAAATGCCCATCGATCCTACCCAGGAGTTGACGAAAATGAGGTCTGTTCAAAACTGCATATATATATATATATATATATATATATATATATATATATATATATATATATAATTGTAAGCTCTGTCTGTACACTGATTTTTTTCGCGAAATTTCACTATAACTTTTCGTTTCACATGTCATAGACACCATAACTGCATTTTGTTTCTTTCGTGTATGTTTGTTTGTTACCTTTTCACGCATAAACGGCTGAACCGAATTTTATGAAACATGGTATGTATATTACTACTAGCCCAACTTAGACTTTAGGCTATGTTAATATTCTCTGAGACGAACAGGAATGGGGGTTATAAGGGAGGCCTGAAATTAAAAATAGCGATATTTCGTTTCCTATAGCTTTTTCAGCAAATATGCACACAACAAAAGTTGTTCATTTTGTTATTTAGAGAAACCTTTGTCATATACACTATCGTCGTATACTGAAGTATAAAGGCGCTATACGCCAGAAACTATAGCGGGAGTCCACAATTTTATTTGGCACAAAAGACTCAACCGAACTAAATAAAACACTCGGTATGTGTATTAGCACTAAGGCCTTCCTTCTAATAAGCCATACTTACATTTCTAGGTACGGGCAGGAGTGGGGGTTATAAGGGAGGCCTGAAATTAAAAATAGTCATATTTCGTTTCCTATAGGGGTTTCGACAAATATGCACATAACAGAAGTCGTTTATTTTGTTATTTAGAGAAATTTGCTCAACAATTCCTTTATTACGAGTATGCGTCTGATCGACTAATTGTATAGAACCATTCTTATTGCAAATTTAATGTTCTATAAATGTTTTTATGTACATTTTTACAATATCTTGATTATTAAATGAGATATTTGCATTTTTTTAGTTTTCGCTCTTCAGTAAACCCCCACTCCTACTCATCTCATAATGACAATATTCTATTATGTTACGAAGCATTTTTTTTTTTTTTTTAAGCTTAAATACTAAATATCGTTGTCATTGAACTTTTAATGTTTACTGTCCGTTTTGAGATGAACAAAAATCAAGATATTTCGAATTTTTGAAAATCCTCCCCTCTTAACCCTCCCTCCCACTGGTCCGATTTCAGCCGTTAAAGAACTTGATCTTCCTTTTTATATGAAACGATTAAATACCGATTTTGGTGATGATTAAACAAAAATTGCGACCGCTAGAGTGTTAACAGACAAATATGTATATATATATATATATATATATATATATATATATATATATATATATATATATATAGTTTTGAACGGACCTCATTTTTGTCATCTACTAGGTAGGATCGATGGACATTTGAAGAAAAATTTCGAAAATTCCGTCATGAGTACAACCTCAATAGCTGATTTCCCTTCAGGGAAATCTGCTAAAAAAATACATTATTACCAAGAAATTGGCAGATTAGGAGGCTGAACATACAGGTACCCTCACAAAGAGAGCAGCTTATTTTGTTTGTTTTATATATATATATATATAAATATATATATATATATATATATATATATATATATATTTGAACGGACCTCTTTTTCCTCATCACTTGAATAGTATCGAAGGACATTCGAGAAAATGTTTTGAAAATTTGCTAAAAGACGTCTTTCATTCACCTAAACCTAACATACCAGGGTAATGTTTGTTATTACTAAATGCTGCAAGTAGGAAATAGAGTAGGGTACTCACAGAATAAACAGTTTATTTAAATATAATCTAAGATCAATGTAAGTCTTGACTTTTTCCTCTCAGACTCACACCTTTGCTGAGTATGTGAAGATAGTAGGCGGAAGTAGAGGCGGAAGGCAGAGAGGACAGCTAAACAGGATGAAGAGGGATGTAGCTGTGAATTAGTTATAGGACTGCGATGCTTAACCCTTTCAGCTCCGCCCGGATCTGGGTCAGGGTGCAGCTCACGTCCCCTTTTACGGCTCACTTACCCAAAGGCTGTCTTCTTCTAACGGCCCCATAACGCACCGTCTCAACTGCCAATACTCTTAGATTGAAAAGCTTTTTAAAGGCCAATAGTACGGGCTCATAGCCCAGCTGACGATTGAAGGAGTCGCGCTCAAATCGATGGACACTGCGAAAAGTTACGCAGTGACTGCGTAAACTAAGCAGAATTCCAAAGCGCTGGAATAACTCGCTTGTGATCTCATCTCATTACATATTCTCTACATATATGCAAAAAACCGTTGCCAGAAAGGGGCATTCAAGGCTATAAACAAAAAGTCCGTCACGCAGGGGTTGCGTAAACTAAGCAGATGTCCCACGTGAAGTTATGCAATAGAGAAATCTGCATAATGGTAACACAACACCACCATGATTAAATACAAACGGTAATGAGAAATCGTTCAGATAATTAAAATAAATTCCCAACTGAAACGGCTTCTGAGTTGTATGAATAATTTATATTTTAATAACTCAAATTTTAGTAGTCCAAGAACTAAAGAAGGGGGGGGGCCGATGAACCGAACGTATTTCCATAAATCTCACAAAGTAACGAAGGTAAGGTAAGGTTAGAAACGGCAGATAAGGCTAGAAGAAGCTTCCACCTGAGCCGAGCTGTTATGGAAACGGCCGACCTAATCCGAACTATACCCGACCACAGACTTCATACAAATGCAAATATCTCGGTTAATATTCAAGATAGGGAATAAATGTGTATAACAATATTTATAGTAAATTTAATTTGCAATAAGATTGGTTCTATACACTTCTTCGATCCGATGAACAATAACGGAGATATTTCGAATTTTTCGAAAATCCCCCCACTAAATCCCTCGTCCCTCTAGTTTGATTTCAGCCATTAACGAACTTGATCCGTCTTTTTACATAAAAAGGTTAAATATCGAGTTTCGTAATGATCAAACAAAAATTGCGACCGCTACAGCGTTAACAGACATACATATATATAATTTTGAATGGACTTCATTTTCGTCATCTCCTAGGTAGGATCGATGGACATTTGAAGAAATATTTCGAAAATCGCGTCATGAGTACGATCTCAATAGCTGATTTTCCTTAAGGGATATCTGCTAAAAGTACAAATAACTCACTTAATACTTTATTTACGTATATATGTACAAAGCAATAATTGTAGAGCATTAATAGCTTAAAATGATTGGTTCTATAACGTTTTGCTATGCCAATCATAAATAAAATCATTGAAAATTCCCCCACCCCAAATTTCACCCAAGATGTCAATCATAATCTAATATGATATATCGCGTGTAATGATACAGTTAAATATCGAGCATGGTATCGAAGAAATAAATATTTTTGATTCACGGCCACAATATATATATATATATATATAGTACATTTTATTTATTTGCATAAGAGTGGTTCTATACAATTTTTCGCTTCAACATATAATAATATCGTTTAAATATCGAGTTTTGTAACGATCCAGTATGCCGCAACAAAAACTGCGACAAATATATATATAGTTTTAAACGGAACTCATTTTCATAATCTCCTTTTTGGAAACTTTTCGAATCTGCTAAAATAAATATGAAGTGTGCGCCCAATGACTCCCTTCTAGTCCTGCTAAACTAAATGAGTAAACTGTTTGGTTGCATATCGTTTAAAACAATTTTATTTAATAGTGATATACTGCAAATCTGTTCCGATGCATCGAATTGAAACATGGCACAGAATATAATTTAGGGATCTTTCCTAGGAAAACAAGAAATGTTTTGTACAAATATTTTCTATATCTTGCAATTTATTTATTTCAGTCAACATTACATTTTCAATAAGATTGATTCTGTACAAATTTTCTATCTGACGCATAACAACGTAGATACGAAGAGATGAATTTTCGTCTTTGAACTTGATGCTGATTTTTATATAGATAGTTTATATTTCGGGTTTGGTAACGATAAGACAAACATTGTGACCACTAGAGCTTTAGGAGACTAATATATCTATATATATATATATATATATATATATATATATATATATATATATATATATACATCTCCTAAGTGAAATCTGCTAAAAAAGTATTTTAACCTTTGCATACGATAGCTTTACGATCACCAACATCTTGTCATACCTTACATACAGCTCCTTATTAGTGGCTCCTACCCTGAGTGCCTCATCAGCAATAGATTCTCAGGTTGAATTAGTAGTATTAGCAGGGACACGGATTGGCCTCAGCTAGAGAATGCTGCTAGTAATTAGTAACGGTTGATCAGATCGGCTGAGTGATTGACCACTCGTCATTAGCAATATCCCATCAGAAGCTAATCCCGTTGCTAGCAAATTGCCATTTATACCACAATGGATCTCATTTATACCGCAATGACGCCACTTCCTACAGATTTACTAATGCACTTGCAATAATTGGATCAGATATAATTCTGTCGTGGTTGCTAGAATTTTAGCAGCTCTACCCTTTAAGGGAATTGAGATATTGATGTCGCACCCACGATGGATTTATTTTAAAAAGGCCCTCGAATGTACATCGATCCTACCCAGGAGATGACGAAAATGAGGTACATTCAAAACTGTAAACAAAACAAACATATTAAACAGCTCCTTTTTTGGGGGTACCCATCAGCCTATTTTAAGGTAATTATTTTCATTTTAGTTTATATTATATAGATATCCTTTCTGTTGCTCAGGGTGCAGCTTATTTTAAACTATATTACTGTATAAATGGAAATTCACAATTCTGATGGACGCCTATAGAATATTGGTTGACATTTTTCTTATTTCTTCAGTCTTTTTGTTAAGGTCTTGAAGACATTGTGCAGTAGACTTGGGTATAACTCCTCTTGATCCAAACAGTAACTCTTTTAACTCTTTCTACATTGTATTTTTCTTTAAAATATGGACAGCTTTGGAAGGAGTGTTCAAATGGAGGGAATTCCGAAAATTCTTAATGTCCCCGTTATTATGCGCGGGATCGAAAAATTGCATAGACTCAATCTTATTGCAAATGTAATATTGTATGCACGCCTTTCCACCATGTTGATTATTAACCGAGATATTTGCATTTTTTAGCTTTCGGCCTTCAGTAAACACCAACTCCTACTCATGTACTATTTACAATAATCTGTTATATAATGAAACACTTTATTTGAAGCCTAAATACCAAATATTGTTTTCATTGGCCTTTTATGTTTCCCAAAGAAAAATAAAGACTTTAAATTATTTGTCATTATTATTGACGATATAATTATACTAAATAAGAGGTAAAAACATTATTCGCAAATAAATCGCGAGAAAGAAACGGTTAAGAGAAATTCATCCTGTTTTAAAAGATACAATTGTCAATAAAATCTGATTTTTTCTCAATTATTTGGAACATTCAATTTCATTAAAAGTAGAAAATTCTGTTGATTTCTAAAAATCAAACTAGAACATTTTTATGGGTACAATCGAAGTATAAAATACCCTTCTTAGTAAGAAAATTTAATTTTCAGATTTCTACGGAATTTTCGGTATTAATCCTTCTTTTGTTCATTTTTCTACTAGTTTCTGCCAAACTTGTAATTGTATTTTACATAAATCAAAAACTGCCAACCTTAAACAGTTGAAAAGAGGGGGTTTAGAAGGGGACGAATAGTTTTAAAAAATTATATATATTCCTCCGTATTTATTAGAACTATAAAAGCTTTGCTTTGGTTATCTTGAATGAATCTATGAAGTATGTTATATAACATTTTATTATCACATAGTATCGGATGTATCTTATGTCACTTTCCAATGAAATATTTTTAAATTAAGTGCAGCAAATCATATTGTATATTTCATCAGGTTTTAATTCTGCTTGTTTTGTAAAGCGAAAAACTAAAGTTTGAGAGTAAGACAAGAAATTGTACTTACACGCCTACGCACAGGACACACTAGACTAACACATTCATATCTAATGAGCAGGGAAGATGAACCTATGTGCCACTACTGCAACAGAACGCTGGCTGTAAAACACATACTAACTGACTGCACACAAGTGAAAACCTACCAATGGCCCACTAATGTATGCGAACTACTGGCCGACAGTAGCCAATATATAGATGATGTTTTTAAGTATCTAAGAAATATTGGATTATTTGGTGAAATATAAAAGCTATTATTTACGATTATGAACGTTGTATATACAAGCACTGTATTTCTTTTAGTTTTCAGTTTAATATTTTTTTTTGTTTTATTTTTACTTTTTTCCCCTCATGTTGTAAATATACTAAAAATTTATATTTAGTTTTGTTCATTCTATTTATTTTGTACATTTGTAAAATTTAGCTGTGTAAATTTTTTTTATATTTATTTAAACATGTAAAATTATAATCTAACATGCTAAGAGATGAATCGCTATTGTAGCGGCATCTTAAATAAATAAATAAAGTTTGAGACGCTTTAAAAAACAAAAAAAAACATTTATTCCATTCCATTGGTTAATTATTTAGAAAGGTAAATTAGTATATCTCAACATAATTCAGCCTCCATTTTGATATCAAAGAATAAATATACAGAAAATAAAACTTTCAATCGGAAAGTTAACTAGTTTGGTTTCCATTTTCAACTCATTCACTTGAGAAGTCATTGAAGGGTGGAAACCGGTTCTCTGGTGTATGTTTCACAACTTATAATTTTCAACACAAATATGGTGGAGTTTGAAACTGATACAAGGGTGAAGAAAGTTTGCTCTTGTTCTCGGTCTAACGAAACAATATTCTCAACAAAGTAATTTAACTCTTGTATCCTTCCTCTCGACTCTTCATTTTACATAGGTACTACAAGAATCTCTTCAGCCCATTAAAATACCGCTAACAGCTTCTACCTTTTAATATATTTCTATAGAAAATAATATATATTTCAATAGAAAATAATAAAACAACATATACATACATATATATATGTATATATATATATATATATATATATATATATATACATATATATATATATATATATAAAATTGTAACCTCTGTCTATACATTGATTTTTTTTCGCGAAATTTCACGATAACTTTTCGTTTCACATGCCGTAGACACCTTAACTGCATCTTGTTTCTTTCGTGAATGTTTGTTTGTTCGTTTGTTACCTTTTCACGCATAAACGACTGAACCGAATTTTATGAAACTTGGTATGTATATTATTACTAAGCCAACATAGACTTTAGGCTATTTTAATCGTCTCTAAGACGAACAGGAGTGGGGGTTATAAGAGAAGCCTGAAATTAAAAATAGCGATATTTCGTTTCCTATTGGTTTTTCAGCAATTGTGCACATAACAAAAGTTGTTAATTTTGTTATTTAGAGTAACCTTTGTTATATATACTTTTGTCGTATACCTAAGTATAAATGAGTTATACGTTAGAAACTACTGCGGAAGTCAACAATTTTATTGGGCACAAAAAACTCAACCGAACTAAACCAAACTAGGTATGTGAAGTAGTACTAACGTCTTTCTTATAATAAGCCATACTAACATTTCTAGGGACAGCCAGGAGTGGGGGTTATAAGGGAGGCCTGAAATTAAAAATAGCGATATTTCGTTTCCTATTGTTGTTTCGGCAAATATGCACATGACAAAAGTTGTTTATTTTGTTATTTAGAGAAACGTTTGTTATATACAATATCGTCGTATACTGAAGTATAAAGGCGTTATACGCTAAGAATTATAGCGGGAGTCAACAATTTTATTTGGCAGAAAAGACTCAACCGAACTAAATAATGAAATGAGGCCTGAAATTAAAAATAGTGATATTTCGTTTCGTATTGGGGTTTCGGGAAATACGTATTATCCCTAAACACTGGGACGTGTAAATGTCAAAATATTGTGCAAAGTAAAGCCTTGTCAAAAAAATACCATCAACATTAAGCCTCAAATGAATTCCCGAGCGAAGCCGGGTATCAGCTAGTATATATATTCGAATATATATTACTGAACCATTTACAGAGTCCTATGCAGTTTTAATAATTTGCACCCTGAAACCAACCTAACATTCAAAATTCATTTAAAAAACTAAGATGCATCAGCCGATTAAGGGTTGGAAACCCTGAGCACATTAAACTATACCAAGGAAGCAAACCTCTATTTCTCAATGCAAACTATCTCTGCCCATTTCGCAAGCAGTATATCAATGACAATAGCCTATACCACCTTGTCTGACAGAATGTTTTAAAGCCCTCCATCACAACATTCTCTGACCATCAGTCAATACAAAATATTTTAAATATTAACGATGTCAATAAATTGAATAGGCTTTATACGTTTATTATAACAGCTCTGAAAACTTTTGACTCCCTTACTGTAAATGAGTAAACTCATATCATGAAGAATTTGTTAATATATTACTTTTTTTGAGTGTTTTTAGCAGATTTCCCTTAAGGGAAATCAGCTATTGAGGTCGTACTCATGACGCGAGTTTTGAAAAATTTCTTCAAATGTCTATCGATCCTACCCAGGAGATAACGAAAATGAGGCCCGTTCAAAATTATATATATATATTTGTCTGTTAACACTATAACAGTAGCAATTTTTGCTTGATCGTTACCAGACCGGAATTTAACCGTTTTATGTAAAAAGGAAGATCACGTTCGTTAATGGCTGAAATCGGACCAGTAGAAGGGGAAGTTTAGAGGGGGGATTTTTGAAAATTCAAAATATCTCCGTTATTACGCGTCGGATCGAAAAATTATATTGAACCAATCTTATTGCAAATTAAATTTACCATAAATATTGTTCCATACGTTTATTCTGTATCTTGAATACTAACCAAGATATTTGCATTTGTTTTCTATGTGTGGTCGGCAGGAGCCGGCTATGTTCGGTACTTTTCGCCGAGAGCTCTGGTGGCCGTTTCCGTAACTGCTCGTCCCTCGTGAATAGCTTTAGAGATCCCTTACTACTAATTACAGTTGTTATTAGGCAGATTTCTCTACTGTAAAACTTCACGTGGGAAATCTGCTTAGTTTACGCGCGCTAGGTTACTGCGAGACGGAGTTTATTGGTTATTTATTCTATTGTGTACATTTTCAAGGCGAACATAGAACTTGTTATTTTAGCTGTTTAAAAAATGTCAATGTTAGATATGTTATTGAACAGTGTTAAAGTAATTTTACCGTTAGAATTAGTTATAGTTATTGAAATTATATATATATATATATATATATATATATATATATATATATTAAAATTAAAAAAATATATTAAATTCACTTCATGAATTCTATGCCACTGTTTATCTATCCACATATCTATCTTTGGTAACGATCAAACAAAAACACCGTCACGCAGGGGCTGCGTAAACTAAGCAGATTTCTCACGTGATGTTTTGCAACAAAGAAATTTCACGAGAGCCGATCAGTTACGGAAACGGGCGAACTAGCTTTTGGCGGGAATGTCACTCGTCCGGTAGCCGCCCAGATTTAATAAAAATGCAAATATCTTGATTAATATTCAAGATAGAGAATAAATGTATATAACAATATTTATAGTAAATTTAATTTTCAATAAGGTTGATTTTGTATAATTTTTCGATCCGATGTATATTAACGGAGATATTTAGAATTTTCGAAAATCCTCACCTATAAAGCCCCCTCACACTCGTCCGATTTCAGCCGCTAACGAACTTGATCTTTCTTTTTTACATAAAACTACTAAATATCGAGTTTGGTAACGATTAAACAATAATTGCGACCGCCAGAGTGGTAACAGACCAATATATATATATATATATATATATATATATATATATATATATATACAATTTGAACGGACCTCATTTTCGTCATATGCTAGGTAGGATCGATGGACATTTGAAGAAACATTTCGAAAATTCCGTCATGAGTACAACCTCAATACCTGATTTCCTTTGAGGGAAATCTGCTAAACAATATTTTTCGTTGTTAATCTACTTTGGAGTATTAATTAAACTATTGAAAATACCATTACTTATATGCGTCTTTTTGTTTTTTTTTGTGTGTGTGTGTGTGTGTGTGTGTGTGTGTGTATGTACCTTTATGTTTGTTATTGAAATTCCACAGCAGGATATCCAATCATCCTAATCCAGAGGTCCTAACCCTTTCCAGTACCACTCATCCTTATTCCCCTCTACAAGAGACAATGGCCCAGAGATCTCATATAACAGCGTAAAGTGAAGTGATAGCAGTGGCTATTTTCTTATCAAGTGCCATTCCTCCTTAGCTCTTGACTTCCTTGCCAAGCAGGGAGAAGCTGCTCCTCTTATTGTGCTGAAGGGGTGTGGCTACTGTCTAGAGTGATGGAGGAACTATTGTATTGTACATATCGCACATTACCAAATGCATTTAAATGCAGGATGTAATATACTCAATAAAATAAAATCTAATCTAAAAAAAAAAAAAAAAATTATGTTTGTTATCTCTCTAGTGCCTATACTTTTTGTTTGGACATTATCATCAATGGAATATTTAAACGTTCCATTGAGTACTAAAGGGAAGGCTCATCAACCAAACAGGAGTGGGTGGTTCAAAATCGGGAAAATATAAAAACGTAAATATCTTCATTGCAAATATTTTACATAAACAATCTTACAGGTCTTGTAGCTCTTAGCATATTTGCTTAACTAAAATATTAAGAAATTAATTTCTTGTTGTAATCCCTCGTAATATCCCGGCGATTTCTTCTTTAAGTAATTGAATTAAGGAATTTAACGTCCTGCTTAAATTCCATGTGTTGTTTACGTAAGGTTGAAATGTGCTATGACTTCATCGTGTTTCATTCGCTGTTCGCAAATCTCTTTTCTTGAGGAACTCTTATGCGAAGTGTAATTATTTTTTAGTAAAATTTTGTTTCAACTTACGATAAAAATGAAATAAAAAGTGGACGTTAATAAATAAATAAAATAAATAAAAATGAAATAAATGTATTTACTAATTTATTTGCTAATAATGTTTTTATTATTGGTACATTTTAATGGAGTTACAGACCCTCGTGTTATCAGATTAAGGACATATGAGAACCCTTGATAATTAGAGATCCCCCTTTCAAATTTAAAATATGTTACTGTAGCAACTAGATGCTAAAGTACCAATAATCAGTCTCTCATTTTGGCTCATGTCTGATAACAAATCGTCATTTAAAGTATCAGGCTAAACACTTTGATATCGTAATTGCATTTAATTCTTCAAATGACAGATGAGCTGATCCGCAAACAGGTTAATAAAGTAAATTAAAATCAAAATGACAAAAAGCTGGCCGATATGATTGAGTCAGCGGGACGGACCCTCGATGCATTTCGGCCAATGCAATTAGCGAAAACTCGCATCTCCAAATTGATTCTCCCATTCGGCCGAACGCTCACTCTCTCACTCTCTCTCTCTCTCTCTCTCTCTCTCTCTCTCTCTCTCTCTCCTTTTAAAAAATGAAAACCAAATTAAGGCTGGGTTATTTTGCACTGGAGCCTAATTCCAGTAATTGGAGGCAGACCGCGTCTCCAGGAATAATGGACGACACCAATTAACGATCACTAATTAAGAGCCCTGTAAATATATTATAAGGGAATTACAAATCAGTTACTGGAGGAATCTTGACTGGGTCATTGGAATAATTTAAGCAAATTTCATCCCCTCTGGGAAAACCATTTATAAAGGGAGCACTGATTTAATTATAAAAAATATATAAGACTTTGAAGAGGCGTAACGAATTCAAGCGTTTTATTTTGGGAATTTTACTGATCTTTATTTGACCTGACATCAGACAATATATTCCACAATTACTAACATATTTAAAACATATAAACATTTACGAATGTATATAGTATAAAATAGAATAGGTCTACAGCATACTTAAAAAGTCCGTCACGCAGGGGCTGCGTAAACTAAGCAGATTTCCCACGTGTAGTTTTACAATAGAGAAATTTCACGAGAGCCGAATAGTTAAGAAAACGGCCGCCCTAGCTTTTGGCGGGAAACACTCATCCGTCAGCCGCCCCGATTTCATAAAATTGCAAATATCTCGGTTAATATGCAAGATAGAGACTAAATGTATATAACAATATTTATAGTAAATTCAATTTTCTATAAGATTGATCCTATACAATTTTTCGATCCGACGTACAGTCATCTACTAGGTAGGATCGATGTACATTTGAAGAAAAATGTCGAAAATTCCGTCATGAGTACAACCTCAATAGCTGATTTCCCTTAAGGGAAATCTGCTAAAAGATTTAAAAGTGATAGCTTTTATTATATTCATTTGGCCAAAGTACGGATATGAGAAACACTCAAATATTTCAGGAATATTTTCCATAATACAAAAATAAAGTACAACCGGGGCTCAGGTTAGCCATGCGAGTTAAAGCACCTTTATCTCACATGGTAATCCTAGAGTGGCGAGTTCGATTCTTGCCTGGGCAAAGGAAATTATTTAGTGACGGAATTCATTAAATAACATCCTAAAATCCCACCCTGGCTAGAAAAAGGTGGTAATCTGTAGATCATCCGTCCCGATTAGTCTAAGTTGCAAAAAGTGGACGTTGATAAATAAAAAAAAAATAAAGTACAACCAAGATGTACATGAAAAAAATTAAAATATTTTTCTAACTACCCCTTAACATTTATTTATATACACAATAATCGCATTTTCTAGCTGGGGCGTTTTAGCTACAAATCAGTTATTTTATATATAACATTATTTTATTTACGTAAGTATGCTCATTTCTGCAAATATTTTCAGTATTGTCCTACATTATATTTTTTTTGAAAATGTTGTTATTTTTCTAGTAGTGTAATAGGCGGTCTATATACGGGCTACAGTCATGTATTAATTCAGTCAAAGTGTATGGTAGATCTATGTGAGTCCTTAGATAGCAGTCAGTAAGTATATGTTTTATAGTAAGTCTACAGTTACAGTCTTGCCAGGAGGGTTCGTCTTCTCCAGTAAGTAGGTAAGTGTGAGTTAGTCGTGAATGGCCAATTCTCAACCTCGTTAAGACTACTTCCTCTCTTCTAACTCTACCCCTTAACAATTAGAGATTTTGCCAATCACCATCGATGTGGGGCACAAACCAAATAAAATTAAAAAAAAAAAACAATTTTATTTGAGAGAAACGCCTTTTGAGGATGGCACTAAGAAACTTCTTCTCCGGAGCCAGTTTGAGGTTGATTTAAAATAAGTCCGTCACGCAGGGGCTGGGTAAACTAAGCAGATTTCCCACGTGGTGGTATAAAATTTGTATGTAAAAAACCGATTGCAAAAAGGGTTGTAGGGGTTATTAAATGACGAAAATAAGAAAATAGAAATAGCTCGCTTAATACTTGAGTTACACAAAAATGTACACAACATCAATTGTAGAGTTAAAAGTCGCGTCATGAGTACGACCTCAATAGCTGATTTCCCTTAAGAGAAATATGCTAAAAGATTAGTTATGTAACGACTCATAATAACGCCAATATTTTGATAAATCCCCCTTAACCCCTCCCCCCTCTACTCCTCCCCCAATTTCAGCCATTAACTAATCTTCAGTGTTGATTGAAACAGATAAATACCCAAATGAATATTTTCGATTCTCTACGGTAAAATCTTAATTGATAGCGTCACCGCAATATTTATTTTCATGCTGCTCGCACAGTAAACGTTCAATGGAATCAATAATTCCTATTTAACTTAGGATGATGTGCGTCATGATATAACAGCTTAAAAAAACAAAACAAAAAAAAAGCTCTTCTTTACAATTGAGACTGCATTAGATTGGGGATAATCGATATTTTAGATTCGTGGCATATCGATCTAAATCAGCTGACTTGCCCAGCTCGAGGATTGAAGGTCCCTCAATCAATCAAATTTTTTTGTAGTCCAAGAACTTAGGACGGGGGAGGGGGACACCAGAAGATATTTGCATGTATCTCGTATAATAATGTATCTTCTGAAAACAGTATTTGGTATTTAAGCTTCGAATAATGTGTTTTATTATACATCGGAGTATTCTTTATGTAACATGAGTAGAAATGAGGGTTTTCTGAAGGTTTAAAACTGAAAAGTGCAAATATCTCGGCATACAACAATATTTATAGTAAATTTAATTTTCAACAATGTTGGTTCTAACCATTTTTCGATCAGACGTATAGTAACGGAGATATTTAGAATTTTCGAAATTCCTCCACTCAACCCCTCCCCCCCTGGTCCGATTTCAACCATTAAAGAACTTGATCTTTAGTTTTGAATGACACGGTCATATCTCATTTGGTAGCGATTAAAAAATAATTGCGACAGAGAGCGGTAACAGATATATATATATATATATATATATATATATGTATATATAATTTTGAACGGACCTCATTTTCGTCATCTCCTGGGTAGGATCGATGGACATTTGAAGAAAAATTTTAACCATAATAGTTGATTTCCCTTGAGGGAAATCTGCTAAAGAAGTGGAAATATTTCTAGACCCTGGCCCAAGGGTATTGTCTAAAAATGTCGGGATTAACTTCGCTTTACAAGGAAAAACTATTTCATCTTCAAAAGGATTCTAAGGATGAATTTTTAATGTTAGCCACTGTCTTTTTGATGTTCTTCTTCTTTTTCCTCCCCTAGAAGCATTTTCAGTCTTTTTGCACTGAATAAAATGGGAGTAGATACAGCTCTAAGACACTTGCTTTCCTAGCTTATAACATATTTGCATTTATTTGAATGCTAATGAAATGTCACTTACCGTTTACTGGAAATTCCGGAATGGTTGGAAAAATGCAAATAGTTACTATATTTTCTTACCTGAAAAAGAAAAAATATATTAAAATGGAATAATAAAAAAACTGAATTGCAAAATTAAAAGACAACAAAGAATATTTTCTGAGAGATGTAAAATTTTCATTTTATTAACAACTGACTAATACTATACTTTAAATTATTATTTATATTCGTTAAAAAGAAAAATGTCGGTCTCGCAGGGGATGAGTTATCTAAGCAGATTTGACACGTGCGCAGCGCATTTCCATTTTTCTCAGTAACTAAAATGTCAATGAGAATAATATTAGGTATTTAAGCCTCAAATGTGATTCATGATATAACAGGTTATTGTTAATATAACAGGAGTAGGAGTGGGAGTTTACTGAAGGCCGAAAATTAGAAAAAGTCCGTCACGCAGGGGCTGCGTAAACTAAGCAGATTTCCCACGTGAAGTTTAGTAATAGATAAATATACGTAATGGTAACACAACAACACCGAGAATAAATACAAACGGAAATAAGAAATGTTTCATCCAATATCAATAACCTGCCGGCAGGAAGCCTTAGGTTAGAAATGTAAACAAACGGGTCGGCCCGCCTCACACCGGAAAGAAAAACAATTTACTGAAATATAACAGAATATAAACACATTAATTTTATTGAGAACTATTTACTAGATCGAGTACTGTAATTAATAATGAGTCAGAATAATTGTTATCTCAATCAATAAAATTTTTAGTAGTTCCAAAACTTTAAGATGGGGGGGGCGGAGTTACCAGTTTTCAATATTTGCATCTATCTCGTATTAATAAAGGCCTCTTGAATACAATTTTTGGTATTTAAATTTCCAATTTGCGTTAACAGACAAATATATATATATATATATAATATATATAGAGTATATATATATATATATATATATATATATATAATTATATATATATATATAATTTTGAAAGAGAACCTCATTTCATCATCTGCTTTCTTTCTTCTTGGTTGGATCGAGGACATTTGAAGATATTTTATTTGCGAAAATCGCGTCATGAGTACGACCTCAATAGCTGATTACCTTAAGGAAATCTGCTTTAAAGTGCAAAATTATCTCGGTTAATAATCAAGATAGTGAAAAAGCGTACAGCGTACTACATTTATAGAAAATTTCATTTGCAATACAGATTGATACTTGTACACTTTTTCGATCCAACACTTAATAAACGGAGATATTTAAGAATTTTTCGAAATTACTTTCTTCTAAACCCCCTTCTCCCAAGAAGTGTTCAATTTCAGCCATTAATACGAAGTTGATCATTAGTTTTACATAAAACGTTTGAATATTAAGTTTGGTAACTATGAAATGAACGGAATATTGCGACCTGCTAGAGCAAAGAGAATTTTAATTAAAAGTCCGTCACGCAGGGGCTGAGTACGTAATCTAAACAGATTTTTCCCAATTTTATCTGTGAAGTTTTACAATAGAGAAAATCTGCATACTGGTAACATTTTCCAAAATACCACCGTGATTAGATATAGAGAAATCTTTCAGTTTAATTAAAATAAATACCCAACTGAAACGGCTTCTGAATTGTAAGAATATTTATATTTTAATAAACTCAAAATTTCAGTAGTCCATACAACTCAAAGAAGGGGGGGGGTGGCGGATGAACAAAATGTATTTGCATAAATCTCACAAAGTAAGGAAGGTAAGGGTAAGGTTAAAAAACGCCATTAGAAGAAGCTTCCGCCTGAGCCGAGTAAATGACGAAGATGGCCGACATAAATCCGAACTAAAAGTCCCCACCACAGACTTCATCAAAAATGCAAATATCTCGGTTAATATGAAAGATAGGGAATAAATGTATATAACAATATTTATAGTAAATTTATTTGCAATACGATTGATTCTATACAATTTTTCGATCCGATGCCTCATAAATAACGGAGATATATTTTCAATTTTCGAAATCCCCCCTCTAAAACCCCCCCGCCCTCTGGTCCGATTTCAGCCGTTAACGAACTTGATCTGTCTTTTTACATAAAAACGGTTAAATAACGGTTAAGAAATCGTTTAACGATAAAACAAAAATTGCGACCGCTAGAGCGTTAACAGACAAATATATATATATATATATATATATATATATATATATATATATATACTAATATCATATATAATAATATAATTTTTTTGAAATTTGAACGGACCTCATTTTCGTCATTTCCTAGGAAGGGTCGATGGGCAATTGAAGAAAAAATTCGAAATCGCGTCATGAGTAAGAGCTCAATAGCTGATGCTTCCGCTTAAGGGAAATCTGCTAAAAGACGGGGGGGGGGGGGGGTAATTGGACAAAAATACCTCATGTATTATTTAATAAATATAATAAGAAACTCATGGCTAATCAAAAAGTATAGATATGGATGTAGTAAAAATACATTAGAATATAAAGTTGATATGAGGAAAGAGAACTAGAAATTCAATAAATATTGCCTTACAACAGACTCGCAAAAACTCGTTAACATCGGTTGAGTTTAAACATTATTTAATTTAGGTTTTTTTTTGTTTTTTTTTTCATTTTCAATTATTAATTTTATTTGTAATTATCTTGCTTATTTCATAATTTTATTTTTTTTTTTATATTATTATTTTATATATTTATTTTTTTGTTAAATTTCATTTAAACAGTAAAACCCCATCAAAATAGTATAATAATGTAAAAATGTATTTAAACATAATATACATGACGGTTATTTTCATGTTGCAATGGAACATGTACTCAAATTAAACAACTTCTCGTAGGGTTACTATAAGGAGAAAAAAAAATCCATCACGATCTTTTTTACTGTTTTGCTTATTTTGTAAAAAGTTTATAGACATTTTCCAAACAAGCCACGGAAGAGTAAGAATCTCTTTAGGTTTAATTAATTGTCTGTATGTGTTAAATTAAACTTCGAGATCGTACGAAGAATTTTTCTCACGAAGCTAAATTACCCAAATATGACTTTCATTCATTCATGATATATTGAAAAGAGACAATAATTTGAAGTTGACGACTACATGTACGATGTTCCTACTAAGTTTAAAAAAGTCCGTCACGCAGGGGCTGCGTAAACTAAGCAGATTTTCCACGATAAGGTTTTCAATAGACAAATATACAGACAGGTAACAACTACGTGAATGTCTCAGTAAATGTACAATACTAGTTAATAATCTATACAACGAAAAGCGGCTCAATTATAAACGAACAGGCTAGCATCGTAGCGCTGCATAGATAGACTGGAAAGACAAACAATTAATGAAATATATCTGAATATAACATATTAATTTTAATTGAAAACAATTACTAAAGCTAATGCCTGTAATTTGTTAATGAATCAGAATCAGGTTTATCTCAATCACTCAAATTTTAGTAATCCACGATCAAACCAAAATTGCGACCGCTAGAGTGGTAACAGACAAATCTATATATATATATATTATATATATATATATATAAAAATTGTAACCTCTGTCTGTACATTGATTTTTTTCGCGACATTTCACGTAAACGATAACTTTTATCGTTTTCACATGTCATAGACACCATAACTGCATTTAAGTTTCTTTGGTGTCTGTTTGTTAGTTTGTTAACTTTTCACGCATAAACGGCTGAAAACCGAATTTTATGAAACTTGGTATGTATATTACTACTAACCCAACTTAGACTTTAGGTTATAGTAAATATTCTCTGAGACGAAGAGGAGTGGGGGTTTTACTTCCAGTCTAAGGGAAGCTTGAAATTAAAAATCTAGCGATATTTCGTTTCCTATTGGTTTTTCGGCATAATGTGCAATAACAAAAGTTGTTTAATTTGTTATTTAGAGTAACTTTTGTTATATACGACTTTTTTCTTATACCGAATTATAAACGAGATATACGCTAAAAACCTATATGGAAAGTGAACGAATTTTATTGTGGACAAAAGCCCAACCGAAATAAATAAAACTTCGGTATATGTATTATAGTACTAACGCTTTCATTATTGAACAAGCCATACCAACATTCTAGGGATGGGCAGGAGTGGGGGTTTATAAGGGAAGCCAGTCATGAAAAATAGCGATATTTCGTTCCTATTGATTTTTCGGCGATAATATGAACATGACAAAAGTTGTTTATTTTATTATTTAGAGTAAATTTTGTTATATTCACTTTTGTTTTATAAAAAAACCATAAACAAGATATACACTGTAAAACTAAAAACGGGGGCCAACTATTTTATTGGGCACTAACGGTGGGAACCGAAACTTAACAAAACTCGTTTGTCAATTAGCATTAATTCTTCCATAATAATAAGCTATAATTAAAAGTATGTTTAAGGTTCAAACGAGAGCGGGGGTTATAAGGGAGGTCTGAAGTAGAAAGTCGCGATAGTCTTCGTATTCTATTTGTTTTTCGGCAACCGTGCACATGACAAAAGCACTGTTTACTTTTTTATTTAGAGTAATATATATATATATATATAGTTTTTGAACGAAACCGTACATTTTCGTCATCTATTAGGAAGGATCGATGGACATTTGAAGATAAATTTCAAAAATGCCTTCATGAGTACGACCTCAATAGCAGATTTCCCTTAAGGAAAATCTGCTAAAAGCTTTATTTAATTGATTTCAGGAACGGATTACTCTAGCAGTTAATAATTTCATTATTTATTTTCTTTGAGAGAGCGAAATTTTCGTATCTGGCGGGAATCCTGGGACTTAACAAAATTCGAGCTTCATCATGTCGCCGTCTGTGCTTCCTAAATATGAAAAACACAACCGAAACAAAGAGCATAAAACTAAGAGATATAAACTAGAACAATTTGAGATAGAGATCTATTAGCCCTAGCTCCAAATCCTGACCTTCCGCAGGACGAAAAGAGTTTTTTACGACCCCATAACTAAAATAGCCATCGTAAAGCAAGGACACAGTTTAATTGTACTTCCAGCTAAGGACATTTATAATAGCCAAACGTAATTCTTTCTTTCTCTCTCTCTCTTTCTCTTTATATATATTGCTACTCTTTTGGAAAACTTTATTGTTACGACCGTTTTATCGCATGTTGTCATTTCGCTGTGGTTTATACTGTCATAGGGAAGCTGCAATGTTTATATGTTTCATTTAAAATAACTTGGAGAAAGCTCATTTATTATGGAGTATCCTATAAATTATTGAAGATGATGTTTTTAAACATATTTATCCATAGAACATGGCAATATTAGTATTTTGATGTAATTAATAATTGAAATATTTGATAATAAGATTCTGATCGTAGTATATTGACCATTTTATTCAGAATTTTGATTTTTAAACTATTTAAGAACAAATCAAATTAATTTAGTGATAGGAGCAGTCGCAGTTGGACAAAAAAAACAATATTGAACTGTACGTTCAAGTTTGCCTGTTACTTATTTGTCTGTATGTTTATTTTCGGCCAAAAAACTGAGGTGATCAAGACCAGAATTACAATTACTGTTAGACGTGTAGTCTAAATACTCCAGATCTGGAAAGTGATGATACTATTTTAGTGGTTTTTAGGAAGTCATTTTTCGGACATGTTGTTACCTCTAGATGTATCTATTTAATTCGTTATCGTTGACATGATAATGTTTATAGGGAATATCCATTATGTATCTCCCCGAGTATATATACATATATTTATATATATATATATATATATATATATATATATATATATACATATCGTCGTCACAGTAGAATTTTGTACAGTCCATTTATTATTTAAGAATGCATTTTGAGCTATAAGGTCAGAAAATAAAAAGTCCGTTTACGCAGTGGGGCTGCGTAAAACTAAGCAGATTTTTCCCACGTAAAGCTATTAATAGAGAAATCTCTATAACGAGAGACGGAAACGTTCGTTATGCGTGAAAAAGGCCCACATTTAATAATATTGCAAATATCCTCCGTTAATATTCAAGAAAGAGAATAAATGTATATAGCAATATTTATAGTAAATTGAATTTGAAATAAGATTGGTTTTCTACAATTTTTTGATGCGGCGTATGGTAACGGAGATATTTCGAATTTTCAAAAAAACCTCCCCTATAAACCCCGCCCCTCCCCCTGGTCTGATTTCAGCCGTTAACGAACTTGATGTTTCTTTTTACATAAAACAGTTAAATATCGAATTTGGTAACGATTAACAGTTTGACTGCCCATTCCGCCTCGGGGCGTGAAGCGCTGGGAAGAGGGGATGCCCGTCACGCCAAAGGGCGGGAACGGTTCATACCGCGTTCCACGAGTTAGTGTGACTCGCATCTGCCTGAGAGCGTTGTATCGCACGGGCGTCGCGCCAAATTTCAAATTTTGCTATCGCTCTCGGGCATGATGGGTACCTAAGATGGAAATTCCTTCCTAGGTGCCCGTCACGCCCAAAGGAGTAATTTTTATTTCCTCCCTTTTCTAACCCCCACATTAGATTTGCAACAAATATCATTGGTTTTTTTAAAAATTTTTATGCATATTTCAAGCCAAATAACACGCAAAATGTATTTTGTGGGCAGTCAAACTGTTAAACAATAATTATATATTATATATATATATATATATATATATATACAGTTTTGAACGGACGTCATTTTCGTCATCTCCTGGGTAGGATCGATGGATATTTGAAGAAAAATTTCGATAATCGCGTCATGAGTACAACCTCAATAGCTGATTTCCCTTAAGGGAAATCTGCTAAAATATTTCTTCAGATCATCATTTATTCTATTCCCGACGCGTTTCATGTTACACCACTCCTTCTCACGGGGTAACCTATATAAATTTAGAAAAAGGAAATAGTTATTAATAATATTGCTTTATATCTTAACATTATTTAAATAACTAAAAATTCGTTTGTTCTACTCACTGCCTCCACTAAAAGTTAAAAAATAATCCTGATTATACTATATGAAATATACAATATAATATAAAACAGTCGTCTTAAACGATTTAATTGGTTAAAAACTTTTTAAACAAGTCTTTAAATCATTTGAGCGTGGCAACAATAGTAAACTAACTTTTTAAACATTTTCTTTTTAAAGGCTGTACCGTGTGCTACAAAATTATTATGATAAATATTTTTTTTAAATATATTTCAATAATAAGCAAGTTACTACTTAAAGCAAAATAGACATACGCTATAGAAGTGAGGGGTACAGCAAAACCTTGGAACATCAGACGCATCCAGACCTTCCAATCCAAAGTCCTGCGCACCATAGTAGATGCTCCACATTATGTTACAAACACACCTTCCATACAGATATTAATATCCCTTTTGTAAAGGACCTAATTCCCTTAAGATTCAGAAAATTCCACAGCAGGCTATCGAATCATCCTAATCCAGAAGTCCTAGCCCTTTCCAGTACCACTCATCCATATTCCCCTCCACGGCGCCTCAAGAGACAATGGCCCAGAAATCTCCTATAGAAATGTAAAGTGAAGTGATAGCAGTGGCTATTTTCTTATCAAGTGCCATTCCTCCTTAGCTCTTGACTTCCTTGCCAAGCAGGGAGAGGCTGCTCCTCTCATTGTGGTGAAGAGGTGTAGCTTCTGAGTGATGGAGGACGATTTTATTAGACTATCACATGACCAAATGCATTTAAATGCAGAATGTAATTTTCTTAATAAAACAAAATAAATACAAAAAAAATATCATAATTATTTTTTCTTATTAAGGAAACAATACCTTATTTTCTGTTATGTAGATATTTTCTTTCATTTTTATATTAAATGTGTAGTCTTCCACATCCAAAATTTGCTAAAACTTAAGAAAGTTAGTTTTTTGTTAGCAGCCCTACTTGAGAACAATGTTATAAAAACTTTTTGAATGCAATTATAGAAGGAAAATTATTCTTTTAGTCCGAGTCAACATATTATAAGGAGCGGAGAGGAGGGTAATGAAATAATGAGACGGAAGAAAATTGAAGAAAATCTTGAAGGGCCCCCTACTAATGAAATCTATTGTCCTGAAAGTTTTGCATGCTGAGGAAGAAGGGTTATTTTTCCTTGACTCCTTTTTATTTATCTTTTCTGATCCCCCTCCCTCCTTCCCGGGACCCTCCACTTTCATAAAGTGGCCAAAGAAAACTCTGGAGGCGGCTCAGGGGGAAACCACCCCCTATTTTTCCCTTCTCGGGGGGTGAGACAAAAGGGAAACACCGCTAATAATTTATAGGAATTGGAGGCGGGACAAGACAAGCTTTCCTTCCGGTTCTTAGTGGCCGGCAAATGAGGCCGATTCAAGGAGGAGGGCCTCCGGGAAAAACCACCCCCGCTGTGTAATTAGGAAGAAGGATATCCTCTAGGGGTGGTTTCCCGCCGGGAGGAAAACCTCTAAAGCGGACTACTAATTGGACCGTTTCCCGCCTTCTCCTTTCCCGTTCCCAATCCCCGCCCAATTAAGAGTCCTGCAGCTCCCTCAGACAATAATTACTTTTTACCGTGAGAAATGTGATTTTTCAGCCTTTTAAACGCTAAAACCACATACAACTTTGAGACAACAATTCTAAAACTCCCAATAATTAGGCAAAAGAGAAAATCTGCCATTCTGAAAGGAGGGAATGAAAAAACTATGACCACAAGGGCAGTGTAAATTAAGCAGATTTCCCCAAGGTATTAGACCTGACTGACTCTATTATGCACAATTCCGACAACAAACGCCCGTTTAAGAAAATTTAAGCTGAAATTTAATGAAATTATTACTAAAATCGACAAAACTGTGGGAATTTCTGTAATCATTTACCTCCAGGAGTCATACTTCAATCTGCCTAATTTTTGAATATCAGCCTAATGAAATTTGGTGACATTTCTTAAATTAATGTTAGATAGATAATTAAGTATTATTAATATTTGTTTTTACAATGAAACACTATTTTTTTGTTTTGTAAATAGGGCCATTGAAGTAAAAGACTTTATTAATTGTTAGGGGTGGGTTTGAATATTTTCATTAAGCAACCGCATTTATTAATTCCAAAAAAAAAAAAAAAAAACAATCTATATTTCATGTATTCTCTATTTATGTTCAATTTATTTTTATTTAGAACTTCAATGAAAATCTGCTATTGAAGGAGACTCACGAAGTGATTTTCGAAAAGTTTCTTCAAAAGTCTATCAATCCTTCCTAGGAGATGACGAAAATGAGGTCCGTTCAAAACTGTATATATAAATATGTCTGTTAACGCTCTAGCGGTGGTATTTTTGCTTGATCGTTACGAAACTCGCTATTTAACCGTTTTATGTAAAAAGACAGATCAAGTTCGTTAATGGCTAAAATCGGACAAGGGGGCATTTAGAGTGAAGGAATTTCGAAAATTCGAAATATCTCCTTTACTATACGTCGCATCAAAAAATTATATAGAACCATTCTTATTGCAAATTAAATTTACTATAAATACTCTTATACACATTTATTCTATATCTTGAATATTAACCGCAATATTTGCATTTTTCAGTATTCAGGCTTCAGCAAACTTCTAGTAATGTTAAATAAACAATATTCTGATCTATAGTAAAACACAGTATTCGTAGCTTAAATGCTTAATATTGTTTTCTAGAAACCTTTATTATACTAGATAAACCCCCCCCCCCCGGTCTTAAGTGTTTGGACTACTAAAATGTGATTGACTGAGATAAATATTATTCTGGTTCATAATAATATACAGTACTAGATATAGTAAATAGTTTTCTATAAAATTAATATGTTATATTCAGATATATTTCATTATTTGATCTTCTTTCGGGTCTTGTTCTATCTATTCAGAGCTGTGATGTTGGCTGCTCTGTTGGTTTACAACTCTGACGCTTTCCGTTCTAGATAATATTAACTTGTAAATTGACTGAAAGATTCCTTATTACAGTTTGTTTTTATTCGCTTAACATTCATAGTGGTATGTAGATTTATCTGTTGTAAGCCTTCCCGTTGGAAATCAAACTGCTACTGACTATGAAGTGTAGTTTATTGAATATTGTCGCACAGTACGGAGTAAAAGTTGTCCTGGGTCAGTAATAGGAAGCTGTATCACAATGGAGCGCAACGGGAAAATGTATGCGCATAATATGTATGGAAAGGCCTACGTCATGTACTCCTGTTGTTCGGCCTCTACATACATTCGTACCGGGGCCTAACTTGTCCGACGGATCAACATGGCGATGCTTTCGAGGCGTCCCTACCCTTGTCCACGCCCTCCAAGGGCAACGATGAAAAATGAGGTCCGTGGTGAATATCTGATTCTGTATTTGAATAAAAAATTCATCTAACCCCTCTCTCACCCTTAGCCCTAACCCCCCTTTTAAGATTGATGACTCTTCCAAGGGGCACGGGAAATAAAAAAAAAAATATAAATGTATATAAAAAGCTCTGAGTTCCGAATAGTTTTTAAGAATCCATTCCGTGTTTTACTCTTTTAGCCATTAAACGTGAAAAAAATAAATAGGCCAGGAACAAAGTTAGCTTTTCTTAAAATATACACCTAAAAAAAGAATTGTTTTTCCCTTGAACAATTAATATCAAATTTATATTTACACATTTCATAGAACTTATTAATGACAACAAAATCTGGAACATCCATAAAAAGTAAACTAAGCATACTTCCCATGTGAAGGTTTACAATATATAAATCTACATACTACTAACGCCACAGAGAATATTAAGTAAATGAATTGAAACTCTACAATGGAGCGTGTGAATTGGAAACAAACAGGTTAGTCATCCTCTCAGAGCTAGATAGATAGAATATTCCAGACAGGAAAGAAAAATAATTAATGAAATATATCTCAATATAAAATATTTATTCTATTGAAAACTATTTACTATAGCTAGTGCTGTAATTTGTAATGAATTAGATTAATTTTTATTTCAATCACTCAAATTTTAGTAACCCAAGAACAGTAGTCGCTCACAAAGTAAACGTTCAATGAAAACAATATTTAGTATTTAACCTTGTAATAAACTATATTCATAATAAATAAAATATGTATAGGCACAATTTATAGACCTTTCAATTTGCAATAAGATTGGCTCTATGCAATGCTTCGATCTGACGAATAGTAACTGAGATATAAACAATTTCAAAATTGCCCCCTCTAATTGATCTCGGTATTTTGACATAAAACTGTTAAAAATCATGGTTATTAACAATCAAACCAAATTTACAATCTCTAGAGCGTTAAAGGACATATATATATATATATATATGTCTAGTGGCATATAGAAAAATGTGCCAACACATAAAATGCCATTTTTGCATTTTGCGGTTCAAATTCCGCCTGAAAAATATTTGTGAATCATTTTTTAAATAAAAAAAAGTCCGTCACGCAGGGGCTGCGTAAATTAAGCAGATTTCTCACGTGAAGGTTTACAATTGAGAAATCTGCCTAATAACAACAGTAGTAGGAAGGTATCTCTAGACCTATTCACGAGGGACGAATAGTTACAGAAACGGCCGCCAGAGCTCTCGGCGGATAGTGCCGACCACTCTCACAATACAAATGCAAATATCTCGGTTAATATTCAAGATACAGAATAAATGTATAGAACAATATTTATAGTAAATTTAATTTGCAATAAGATTGATTATATTCACTTTTTAGGATCGATGGATATTTGAGGAAAATTTTCAAAACTCGCGTCATGAGTACGACCTCAATAGCTGATTACCCTTAAGGGAAATCTGCTAAAAAGAAGTAGGAAACCACAAATATAATGTTTTTTTTTTCTTTAATTAACTAAGATAAGAACGCTTTATCTGTAGTCATTCATTTTTGACAGCATTTTACTCACTATTAACATCAGATTACTGTTTCCTTTGTTCTATTTCCATAGGAAATTGTTTATATTGCCAGACATATAGAGTAGGTGACACATCTATTTAAAATCAGGAGAAACAAAAACATGCATATTAATATTTGGTTTTACTTCCCTTTTTATCCATAATTGTTTAATATATAACACCATTACCTTAAACTATCTTAAATTATAAATGATATATGCTGTACGAATACTGAAGTGTAAAGATAAATCGTAAATTGTCATAGACAAATTATTCACCAGCTTTAGTTATTTCTGTTAAATCAGTGAAGTCTGAAAAATAAGTTAATGTAATACTAATAATTATAATTAATGATTTTTTATTATATTTTATTTTAAGTAGTAATGTATTAATCTTTTCTTTTCTTTATTAATAGAACAAGGTTTTAAACCCAATTCAATACATTTGTGTTCCTTCCAGAGCCATCCATCATCCAAAACAAGGAATTTTTCCAACAATCCGGGGAGCTGTACAAACGGTCTTTAGTGTGAACGGTTGGAGCTTTGGGGAAGAAGAGCTCTTTTTAAAAGGGGGGAAGTGATTTCAAAGAAGTAGGAGAGGTGAATAGGAGCAGGGAAGGAGAAAGGATTTTAAAAATAACAGAAAAAAAATAAAGGGGTGTTACCCTTTGGAAGGCTGTGGATAGGGGATGGATAATCCCCTTTCCCGCTCAAGGGCGGCAAAACAGGAACACGTGTTTGTTTTCCCGCGCTCTCGGCCAACTGGGAAAACACCTGCTTCCTCTGTATTCCCCGCTCATCTCTTATGTTTACCGATTCCCTTTTGCCAAAGATTTACTTACGTTTTCACAATGAGTTGGACAATTAAAGTGTGATTTCCTTCCATCTGATAGAGTAATTCACGTGATAACCTTGTATTCAGTGTATTGCAAATCTGGTATCGTTTTGTTTCGGTCTGAATGAGTAGAAGCTGGTGGAGGCACATGGAGGAAAATTCCGTCACGCAGGGGCTGCGTAAAAGTAGTAAATTTCCAACGTTTTTGTACGACACTTTGGTGGTCTAATTCTCTATTTTGAAGTAAAAATCCAAGGAGTAGAAGTGGAGGTTTATTAGCAGATTTCCCTTAAAGGAAATCAGCTATTGATGTAGTACTCATGACGCGAGTTTCGAAAAATTTCTTCAAATGACCATCAATCCTACCCAGGAGATGACGAAAATGAGTTCCGTTCAAAATTATATATATATATATATATATATATATATATATATATATATATATATTTGTCTGTTAACGCTCTAGCGGTCGCAATTTTCGTTTTATCGTTACCAAACTCGATATTTAAACGTTTTATGCAAAAATAAAGATCAAGATCGTTAATGGCTGAAATCGGATCAGTGGGGGGGGGGGTTTAGAGGGGAGGATTTTCGAAATCCGAAATATCTCCGTTACTATACGTCAGATCGAAAAATTGAACAGAATCAATCTTATTGAAAATTACATTTACTATAAATAATGTTATTTATTCTGTATCTTGAATATTAATCCAGATATTTGCATTTTTCTGTTTTCAGCTTCTGAGATGAGATCGGCTATCTTCGGGTCTAGTCGTGAGTTTCCGTCAAGAGCTATTTTGGACCGTTCCCGTAACTGTTTTACTCTCTATTCTGAAATTTCTCTATTGTAAAACTTCACGTGGGAAATCTGCTTAGTTTACGCAGCCCCTGCGTGGCGGACTTTTTTTAAGTTGAAAGCAAGAACTTTGAACTTACACGGTTAATATTTGAGTCAAAACAAAATGTATAGACTAACAATTATAGAGCATCTATAGTTTAAAGATATTAACAATATGGCATTTTTCGAACCTACTCTTAATTACGGAGACATTTTTGACTTTCTGCCTAAAAATCCTAAAGAAATGTCAGTTTAGATGTCAAGCTCTCGACGGATAGTAAAATAGAATTCTGTTAGCAGGGGAGAGACAATCTTGGCTTAATCTTAATTAAATACGCTCCATAGTTTAGTGGCAAAGGTCACCTTTTAGCAGATTTCCCTTAAGGGAAATGAGCTATTGAGGTCGTACTCATGACGCAATATTTGAAAAATGCCCTCAAATGTACATCGACCCTACCGAAAATGAGGTCATATTCATGAATATGAATATGAATATATATATATATATATATATATATATATATATATATATATATATATATATAAAATAAAATGTTTTACAGCGTCAGTCTCGTTATTTAATAGCCACACCTCGTATATATATATATATATATATATATATTATATATATATATATATATACGAGGTGTGGCTATTAAATAACGGGACTGACGCTGTAAAACATTTCATTTTTATTTCATACATTTTTACTTATTATCACCTTCAATATACACCCCTCCTTTATCTTCTTTTATATTTTGCTGAACTCCGCGAAAGAATAAGGAAAAAAAACGACCTGAATTGAGGAAGGACAAGTCATGGGCTCTCCACCAAGACAATGCGCCGGCTCATTCCGCATTGTCTGTTTAAGAGGTTTCTAGCCAAATCCAGCATCCCAGTGTTAGACCATCCGCCTTATTCGCAGGATCTTGCGCAGAGCGACGACTATCTGATTCGTAGGGTGAAATCTGCATTAAAAGGAACAAGATTTGAGTCTGTTGAAGCTGTGAAAGAGAAAGCAGCACGCGTCCTGAAGGAGCTGACAGAAAAAGACTTCCAGCACTGTTTCGAACAATGGAAGGTTCGCATGGAGCGTTGTAGGGATAAAGGAGGGGTGTATATTGAAGGTGATAATAAGTAAGAATGTATGAAATAAAAATAAAATGTTTTACAGCGTCAGTCTCATTATTTAATAGCCACACCGTATATATATATATATATATATATATATATATATATATATATATATATATATATATTCATTGTGAGGAGTTCGGCTAACTGCTCCAGCGGTTTGAATTTTTGTTGGTATGCAAATTTTCGATGGAAATGCGTCCATCTTCGTTAGGCAATGTTTTGATTTGAACAGTTACTTCATTCAATCAAATGTTTTCGAGTTTTATTTTAATATGGTTTTCCACGTTTTGGAGAGTATGCCACCGTCTACGCCGTTTATTGTTTTTTTTTTCTCTCCTGTTTATTTCTATAGCTTCTATAACTAATCTTTTACCGAGGTGTACGTCTTTGTTCTGTTATGTTTTAGATCAGCCATTTGTTGGTTGACTCCTGTAGCAGTCTTCTTGCCTGTCTGCCCCACATAAACTTTACCGCAATCACACAGTATCATATATACTCCACTATCTTGTAACGATCGGGTGACTAACGGGCTTTTTAAATATTCATTGACTATTTTGTGTGGTTTGAATACTGTTCGTAAATTATATTTTCGAAATATTCTTCCCAGTTTTTCTGAAGTCCCTGCTATATAAGGAAGTGTTATGTTGCTCAATGGTTTAACATGAGTATATTCAATGTCTTGTTGAATCTTGGTGATATCAAGCTTCTTCTTAATTTTCCGTAATACTCTTGTTACTTCCGTTGTATTGGTGTCAACCAAAATAATAAATTTATTATATTTAAATACATATTGTTAACTTACAGTTATAAAGTACTTGTCCCCACTTATACTCGTCGCCTTCTGCATTGGGGAGAAGTTGAAACTGAGATTCCCAAATCACGTTAGGTCAGCTGTCACATCATTTGAAATCAATTATTTTTGGGACAAATCTTAAAACTGATTATTTCTCACGTTTATTCTTTGAAAAACGATAATTCAACTTTACCTGTCCTTTTAGCAGATTTCCCTCGTGGAAATCAGCTATTGAGGTCGTACACATGATACACATGGGGGGGGGGGTTTAATATTTTCATCAAGCAACATTCATTTATTAATTCCAAAAAAACTATACCTATATTTAGGGTATTCTCTAATTACGTCAATTTATTATTATTTAGAACTTCAAGGGAAATTTGCTATTGAAGGAGACTCACGAAGCGATTTTCAAAAAGTTTCTTCAAATACCCATCGATCCTACCAAGTAGTTTACGAAAATGACGTCCGTTCAAAGTTATGAATATATACATATTTATATTTTGAATTTCGAAATTTCTAAATATTTCGGTTACTATACGTCGGATCGAAAAGTTTTATTGAACCAATCTTATTTTACATTAAATCATATATAAATGTTGTTCTATACATAGTTTACCTAATATTAATATTAACCGAGATATTTGGATTATATAGTTTTCGGATTTCAGTAAACCCCCACTCCTATTCATGACATATTAACAATAAGCTGACATATCATGAACCAGTTAATTACAAGGTTAAAGGAATATTGTTTTCATTGAACTTTTATTTTGTGATATATACAGATGCGTTCTATTGATCCCTCTTCCCTTCTTTTGTTCTTGGATTACTAAAATATGAGTGATTTATATAAAAATTATTCTGAACCATTATAACTTATAGTACTAATTAATGATTTTTCATTCAGGTCTAGATTATTTGAGAAGTTGGTCGACTTTTTAGCAGATTTCCCTTAAGGGAAATCAGCTATTGAGGTTGTACTCATGACCGAATTTTCGAAATTTTTCTTCAAATGTCCATCGATCCTACCTAGTTGATGACGAAAATGAGGTCCGTTCAAAACTGTATATATACATCTATATATATATATATATATATATATATATATATATATATATCTATATATATATTTATATATATATATATATATATTTCTGTTACCGCTCTAGCGGTCGCAATTTTTGTTTGATCGTTACCAAACTCGAATCATAGTCGTTTTATGTAAAAGGAAATATCAAGTTCGTTAACGGCTGAAATCGAACTAGTGGGAGGGGGGGTTTAGAGGGGGGATTTTCGAAAATTCAAAATATCTCCGTTATTATGCATCGGATCGAAAAATTGTATAGAACCAATCTTGTTGCAAATTAAAGTTACTATAAATATTGTTATATACATTTATTCTCTATCTTGAATATTAACCCAGATATTTGCATTTTTATGAAGTCTGTGGTCAGGTATACTTCGGATTACGTCGGCCATATTCGTCGGTCATCTTCGTCATTTCTCGGCTTAGGCGGAAGCTTCTTCTAACCTGTCGTTACTAACCTTACCTTACCTTCTTTGTGAGATTTATGCAAATACGTTCTGTTCATCCACCCCCCCCCTTCTTTAGTTCTTGGACTACTAAAATTTGAGTTATTAAAATATAAATTATTCTTACAATTCAGAAGCCGTTTCAGTTGTGAATTTATTTTAATTAACTGAAAGATTTCTCATTATCTAATCACGGTGGTATTGTGTTATCAGTATGCAGATTTCTCTATTGTAAAACTTCTCAGGGGAAATCTGCTTAGTTTACGCAGCCCCTGCGTGACGGACTTTTTGTTCACAATTGAAGTGTTGCATTCCGTTATAGAGATTATTAATTTCTATACTGTCTAAACGATTTCTAATTACCGTTTATACTTATTTACTTAATACTAAAGGTAGTGTTATCAGGAAGTAGTTTTGTCTATTGTAAGCCTTCATGTGTTACGCAGCCACCGCGTGACGGACTTTTTCAGTATGGAAAAAAGATATATTTTGCCTGACATGATAAATATTGAGGCTATTAATGAGTTCATGGAATAGTTGTAATAAATTCCATGGCGCACAGTTCCACTGACGCTTAAAAGACCGTATATATTACTAAAAAAAAGTCCGTCACGCAGGGGCTGCGTAAACTAAGCAGATTTCCCACGTGTAGTTTTACAATAGAGAAATCTGCCCAAAAACAAGTGTAGTAAGTAGTAAGGGATCACTAAACGTATACACAAGGGACGAATAGTTACGAAAACGGCCGCCAGACTCTCTTCGGAAAGTACCAAACAACTCACTCCTGCCGACCAATGCAGAATACAAATGCAAATATCTCGGTTAATATTCAAGGTACAGAATAAATGTATACACAGTATTTATAGTAAATTTAATTTGCAGTAAGATTGATTTTATACAATTTTTCGATCCGACGCATAATAACGGAGATATTTCGAATTTTCGAAAATCCTCCTCTCTAAACCCCCCCTCCCACTGGTCCGATTTCAGCCATTAACGAACTTGATCTCTCTTTTTACGTAAAACGCTTAAATATGAAGTTTGGTAACGATCAAACAAAAATTGCGACCGCTAGAGCGTTAACAGACATATATATATATATATATATATATATATATATATATATATAATTTTGAACGGACCTCATTTTCGTCATCTCCTGGGTAGGATCGATGGACATTTGAAGAAATTTTTCAAAACTCGCCTCATGAGTACGACCTCAATAGCTGATTTCCCTTAAGGGAAATCTGCTAAAAAAGTAACTGACACTAACGAATATGAATGAAGACTTGTTCAATTAACAAACTTCACAGGTGTTGTGGGAAAGCTAATTATAAATACGTTAATGCCGTTAGTGACGCTGTTTGACTGTGAAGTTATGCACTAGGCTCTCATTAACTTCACCGGAAGAAGGCAACTCTTCGAATTGAAATTCTCAAGGAGCTTCCCGCAAATATTAGGCCCCTTTTCATCCCTGGCATAATTAATCCGAGAAATGCGAAACTTAAATGTATGGACGGATGCACTTCGTCATTTGATATTCTAATGGGGACTTATTTTTCTTTTTTCTTCTTCTCTCAGAAGAGGAATATCAAGGGGGAGGGGGAGAGATGGAGATTAATATTAAAACACGTAACTTGGAAGTTAAACTTTGCGGCTTTTTGGAATTTGCATAGCAATTAATTTTAATTTCACTTGGCGCTTCAAGAGGGCCCCCCATGCCTTTCTGCATTAGTCTGCTTCCTTTTTTCTCTTATGTTTTACATGTAAAGTTTATACTTTGCTTTCTTTATCAAGTCTCCAAGCTATCTTTTTCACTATGATAATATCAGGTAAAATAGAAATTTAAGCACATATTTATTAAACACAAGCTTTTATGCACAAAAATGACAGACGACGTATGAAAAGGTAGAAAATCTTGTTCCGATAATAAAAAGCTTCATGTGTTCTGGGTTGAGTCCTATGCTCAGAGTTCCCGACTAGCAGTATGTAGAAGTTTCATAAATTGAATATGGACTCAATATTAAAATGTGGTATATGTTTCTGTGGAAAACTCTACTGTGGAATACATTGAATTTTGATGTATTAAGAAAGGTAGCTTTTTCTGGAACACACGAGATAACTTTTATGAACTGAGAAAAATTCATGTTACCCTACTTGGGGCTCAAAGCAAGAAATAATACTATAAGTATACCAAAAATATATTTTTTTTTCAGTTGCATTAATTCTATAATAAAACTATAACAATGCTAAAAAAAGGTTTCAGGTCAGCCATGTGAGTTAAATTTCCGGTAAACCTAGGCTGGCGGGTTCGATTCCCGCCTGGGCAGAGAAATTTATTTAGTGGCGGAATTCATTAAATATAATCCTTAGACCCACCCTGGCTAGAAAAGGGTGGTAACCTCTAGATAAACCGTCCCAATTAGTCTTAGTTGCAAAAAGTGGACATTAATAAATAATTTAATTTTTGATATTGATATTAAGACTGATTCTGTACAGTTTTTCGATCCGACGTATAGTAACGGAGATATTTTGAATTTTCAAAACTCCCCCTCTAAACCCCCCTCCCACTTGTCCGATTTCAGACATTAACGGACTTCATCTTCCTTTTTACATAAAACGATTAATTTCCAAGTTTGGTAACGATCAAACAAAAATTGTGACCGCTAGAGCGTTAACAGACAAATATATATATATATATATATATATATATATATATATATATATATATATATATACAATTTTGAACGGACCTCATTTTCGTCATCTCCTGGGTAGGATCGATAGACATTTGCGAAAATTTTTCAAAACTCGCGTCATGAGTACGACCTCAATAGCTGATTTCCCTTAAGGTAAATCTGCTAAAAGTGGACATTAATAAATAGGAATAAAATATAATTAAGTATCTAATTCACTAAATACCTGATATCTGAATTAAGAAAGATCATTATTATTCTGGCTCAGTTTCGAACAGAAGATACATTTAAATAGCTGGAGGATGTACTTTTGAAAATAATTCCAGGATCATATATTTGAGAATGTTTGCCGACTTAAATAAAGAACATTGAAGCTCAAGGGAAATTCTTTTTCGGTTTTTAATTTATTCTTTTCTGTTATACATTTTTTCCCCTCACCAGGAAAGAAGATTTATCCTCATTTTTAAAAAGGCTTGGAAGGCTTCACTTTATTCTTGGCATATATTTTCAAGACACTTCCTGATACATTATAATAAAACACAACCATTGATAATGGATCATAAAATGCAACCCTGTCTGTTGCTAGGTTATTTATCGGACTTTGAACGGTCGATGTAAAAGTGGTGTATATTTGAAATATAAGAGTTGGTAAATGTAATACTAAATAAGGCCTAAATATAGTTTCATAACAAATGGAAGAAGTCACAACTGCACATTAATTTTCTTCTTTTGGGCATGAAGTATAAATTAACGTTTGAAAAAAATATTGGGAAATTTAGTTGCATCAGTGAAATCCAACTTTTGACGCACGTGGTTTTAATTTAGAATATGTATTCTCCAGAACTAAAATAAAATCAAACAGCAAATGTTCCCAATGAGCTAAAATTAAGCACGAAGCTGAGCAGTTGTCTGCTTCCAGATCTCTAACATTAATATTTGAACTTTATATGCAGAGTTAACAATTTTATTTTGTATGGAAGATGATACTTTTCGATTACTAATATTGATTGTCTACCGGTAACCATTATTTTCTAGGAAGAGGAAGACTAAGAATTTTATTTAGTGAGTCCGGAATTCGTTTGTGGGAATTCTAATTGCTGTTTCTAACTGTTCATGGATCTAGTTTAGACATCAAATGATCACAATTCTAGTGACATAGAAACATAAAAAATTATGCTATTCGTAAATGTGTAAAATATCCTATTGTTTAGCAGATTTCCCTTAAGAGAAACCTTGAAAGAATTTGAAAGAAAGTCCGCCACGCAGGGGCTGCGTAAACTAAGCAGATTTCCCACGTGAAGTTTTACATTAGAGAAATTTCAGATTAGAGAGCCGAACAGTTACGGGAAAGGCGGAAAGTCACGACTAGACCCGAAGTTAGCCGATCTCATCTCTAAAGCTGAAAACAGAAAAATGGAAATATCTCGGTTAATATTCAAGATACAGAATAAATGTATATAACACTATTTATAGTACATTTTATTTGCAATAAGATTGATTCTATATAATTGTTCGATTCGGCGTATAGTAACGGAGATATTTCGAATTTTCGAAAATCCCCTTCGAAACCCCGCT